>PVIU01016305.1:0-29225 GCA_004026605.1 Ondatra zibethicus
TGATAATGGCACTGGGATTTGATTCTACTGCATGTACTGGCTTTTTGGGATCCTAGTCAGTTTGGATTCACACCTTCCTAGGCCTGGATGGAGGCGAGAGGGCCTTGGGCTTCTCACAGGGCAGGGTAACCTGCCCTCTCTTAGGACTGGAGGGGAAAAGGGGAGGGGGAGTGGGGAAGCGGGAGGGAAATGGGAGGAGTGGAGGAGGTGGAAATTTTGAATGGTACTATTTATAATGCAATAATAAAAAATTAAATGTGGCGAAAAAAAACTAAATATAATTAATAGTCTTTGTTTAAATGGAAGACTTAGTAACATGTATTAAAATAAATTTAATACTTACATTACAACTATACACTTGTATATTACATATATATTATATATGTAAACAAAACATATATAATACATAAAATATCTGTATTTAAAATGAAATATTTTCAGAAATGTATTTGCGATCCATGCAAACTTACTAAATGCCTTACTGTTAAACCAGATGCCAATATATCTGGCCTGATTAAAAAACAGTAAGTTTTGGAGTCAGGTGTGTGGTTTGCCCTTGCAATACACTTTCTTGAGTGATTGAAAATGTGTTAACTATAGCTGTGTTTTATTTCTTTATTAGTCTTTTTTCTTTTGAAATAGATTCTACTTTTGATTTACTGAACCAGAAAAAGAGAGAGGCACTAAGAAACTGACATAATTGCCCTTAAGACCACTCAGAAGCAAAGGTCTCTCCTCCACTTTACAAGGAAAGAAAGTAACTGTCAGAAAGTAAGCTGCCCAATTTTTTCTAAGCATATAATTTGGACACAACTGCACAAAATGTTGGCTGTAACAGCCCAATGCCAGTGAAAATATGTAAGCATATTTATATAATTGTTATATATGATGTTTTTATAAAACAAAAATTGGCACACAGGACCATTGCTGTGCTCTGTGTGCTGGCAATGAGGATTTTCATGAAAGAGATGCTTCTACATAATATCTAAGAACTATGACCAACCATGACCATCTTCCGCTAGAATAAGTTCTACTTATCATTACTTCTGGGTATGATTTCTTGTTTTTAGGTAAAATGGGAGTGATTCTATATATATATTCAATAACCCTAGTACATCCAAAGTAGTTTACTTTGAAAAACCTGGCAATTTACTCACAATCACAGTTTCCTCATATCAAAAATAATCAGACACCTACTTTAGTAAATCAGAAAACGAATTAAATGCTAGTAAGACATGAGAAGTGTAGAATTCCTGAAAATTGCTGTTTTGACTGAGTATAAATAGAAGCTATTTATGAAACTGGAATAAACAGACTCTAGCCCTCATGGGTCACAGTGAAATATAAGTTGCCCTGTATTCTAGGGGCAGTCAATTTCCTTCCAGTCCTCTTGTGTGGAATGGCACTGGCAGGATTTCTATTAAAACTGTTTCATCAATTTGGAGTAGCATCTTCTATACACTTACTGAGTGAACCAATAACAGACCAAACAAGTTCCATTTCAGATTTGCTGTCATATAGACTTTGTGACTTCCAAACTCTGCCACTGCAGTACAGATGCAGCAGAGGAGAGTATGACATTGCAGTTTGTATTGCTTTCATGGCTCCCAAAATATTTGAAAAATATTTTAGCCATTTAAAATGCAAAAGTAATTTTTAGTATACAGAAGCAGGAGCTGAGCCAAACTCACTAGACAGATTATAGAGTCCCTGACCCAAGGTATATCGATTTGTCAAAAAAATAGAGGAAAATGAAATAATTAATATTCTCCTGTTGTTGGTATGTTCATATAGGAAATATAAGGTGTGTCTAGTTGAAGTCATATTAACTGCTTTTAAAGCTCTTTTGCATAAAACCAGTATTTCAGATGTGGAATTCTGTCTCTTTGGGTTCTACAGTAACCTGATTATAATTATGACATCTATTGAGCTATTTTTCTCATGTTTCAGTGTTCTCAATGATTTGAGAAGCCAGCCAACCAATTACAGTGTCTCATTTTCCATCTTTCCTAAATCACCAATCTTCTTTGCACTGTTCCTCCTGTGCCCTGCCTCTCAGCCTCTGAAGCCTATTCTGTTCACATTTTGTCAGTTTTTCTTGTCTTCGAGTTCCTAATGTCTTCTTTAAAAATCTCCACTTAAAGCCCAACTCAGGACCTCAAGAACAGGCATATTTGTGAAGTAAATGTTTGAAGGACTTTATTTCTCATCTGTCAATCATCTATCACTGTAATCCTCTGAACTGTGAAGATGATACAAATAAAGACTTTCATTAGGAAAAAAATGCCACACAAACATTTTCCTTACAAGGAGAAGCCTAGGACATCACAACACAACCAGCTTAGAAATCATTTCACAGAAACTGTTTCCGATGACATGGGTCATGACAGAAACGCAATGCATGGCTGTGTTGCATTTACCTCAGGCAACTTATTCACTGAATTTGCAACTGAGAAATAGAAAAGGCGAGGAATATCAGGATGTCAGGCAAAAATGAACCAACTTTAGATAGAAGTCTTCAAAAATGTCTCCCTCTGTTTTTAGACATTCACAGGAATTCATCTACATAGAAATCTTCTGATTGGATGCTGAGTATCTCTGACACTGCCATTCATCTGCCACAATTAGTAGGCACTGAAATCCTGAACTCCTGTGTGATGATAACTGGAGGGAACTCTCAACAGAAATCAGGTAACACTTGTGCCACCAATAGGAGGGAGCGATTAGGCCATTATCAGAAGAGTCAGAGGAGGACTTGCCACTCCCTTTCTGAACACAAGAAGTGCCTCCTTGCCAACACCAGGTCTGTTGGCACCTTACACATTCATTTTACAACTTATAGCACTGTAAGAATAAACTTCTATGTAAGCTCCTCAACCATGGTGTTTTGCTATAATACTAGAACTCAGGCACTGATATTACTCTCAAAATTTTTGTTCCTGAATTTTCTCTCCTGAAAAAGTTAATTCTTCAAGAATTGTATTCATTATATCTTGATCATATTCATCCCCTATTTCTTCTAGACCTACTCTTTCTCTTCCATACCCACTTGTGTCTTCATTTAAAAAAAACTATTCAATACCATTGGTACTCCCTAAATACTCTTTTGTTTTCTTTTTTATTATTAATTAAATTTATTAATTTATTTTACATCCTGAATTCGTTTCCCCTTCCTTATCTTCTCCCATTCTCTTTCTCCCATTTCCCACTGTGTCCCCCAATCTGTGTCCCTCTCCTCTGTTCTTTTCAGAAAAGGGAAGACCTCCCATGGGTGTCAACAAAGCATGCATACCAAGTTGAAGCAGGACTAAGCTCCTTACCTTCTACTAAGGCTGGGCAAGTCAGCACAGTATGAGGAATAGGTTTCTGGAAGCCAGCCAAAGCATTCTGGACACGCCCTGTTCCCACTGGAAGCCCTACAAGTAGATAAAGATGCACAACTATCACATATCTGTAGAGGGCCTAGATTGGTCCCATGCAGGCTTCCGAGCTCTCTTAAGCAAATGGCCAATCCACAGGAACATATTAAACATATCAGGGTCCACAATGTTAAATAAAGTTGACGTTCCCTCTCCAACAGCTATCAATTACTAACAGCTCTTCAGCTAATTGTATGCTGTTCATCCTCTTCTCCATGTTGGGGTTTGGTCTGTTTTGAGCTTTGTGTGCCCTTGTACATGCTGTCGTAACCACTTTGACTTCATATGTGCAACTGCTTTATTGCATCTGGTAAGCACCGCTTTCTCATAGCCATCTTCTACTTCTGGGTCCTTTTCCCTCCTTTTGCAGCAATCCCTGGTTTTTGGAAGAAGGGAAGTGTGACATGATATAGATGTCCTTAAGCATGACCACTCTGCAGCCACTTTTTTTGACCACTCTGTGATAATCAGCATCTCCTGGAAAAAGAAAGAACCCTTTCTGATAAAGTTAGAGAGATGCGCTAGTCTATGGATACAGAAAGAAGCTATTATAAGTCAGGTTAACACTAAATCTCATTAGCAGAACAATAATATTAGCTTCTCCACTAGAGTCTATTACCTGTCTAACTGTGGAAGGTTAGCCCCAGTAACTATGCCAAGTATTGTTTTCACCGGTGGAGCAGGCCTTAAAGCCAACATTTTGGTTACTCATATGACATTCTTGCTACTGCTGCACCAGTGGGCATATCTTCCCATAAAGGTCATCGTTGTAGCTCACAGGTTTTACAGCTGATAATATTGATATTATTTTTTTTCTTCTTTGTCAGCATGCATAGAACCTTCCAGCATAAATAAAGAGTTTAGGTTAGTACCAGCATGGATTCTCCGCTATGACTGAAGCATGTAGTGTCTTCAGGAATAGGGTCCAACAATCAAATTTTGGAGTCACCAAGAACAATGGCAATAGTCTGTAATATTTGGGACCCCACTGTCCAGCAACTTAAATAAAGTAGCCCATTACTGACAGTGAGCATTTTGTTAGCCTGTGGTATCTTGTCGGACATTGTTGCCCTCTTACAGGGTAAATCAATTTAAGATGTATATCTTATATGTATATCATATATAATGTATATTAATATGAATATATATTTATCTTAAATTTCATCAAATTTAGTTAGTACTATTAAGTGTAAAAGTGGGCATCCAGCAACATTTTTCCAGAGAAAAATGTTGAAAACCCACCATTAGGAGTAGTTTTCTAATTATAATTATAAATTTTCACCTTCTCAAAAAACAATGGCTAGGTTTAAAACAAAGGAGATAAAAGGATCCTAAATGGGTCAAAGAAGCAGATTATTTGTCAAGACTCTGACGGCAGTTTGGGTTTTCTTTCTCTCTACATTGCAGTTGGAATGGTCTTTCCTTGACATGGGTCTGCTCTCCAGTGTTCACTGCTACAGGACCTTGATATTCGTCTTTGACTCACAAGGATTATTTTCTGTGAGTGAATATTGACTTTATACATGTGATTGCTAGCTTTTTCCTTTTTTTTCCAGGGAAAAGTCTTTTTCAAAGCCTGTTCAAATAAACCCAGTCTTCCTTCTAGAAAGGAATAGAATAGAGGTAGGGAAGATGCTCTCATTTTGTATTCTCTGTCTAACTTGTATGTCTTATTTATTTCTCAACACTCCATGGAAATTGATACTTATCATAAAAGAAGTCATAAAATGTTGGATTTTAAAAGCTATCAATTTGCTTGATTATTGGCACCTGTGAAGAAGACATGAAAGAAATCTAGAAAAATCCTAATACTATTAATTATTGGATTATATGAATGCAGCCTTGAAATCATGCTTATCAACTGAGATGACTCAGTTCTAAGTGGTCTGATGATCATGTTAAAATAAATAGTCTTTGATGGTATAGGGATATTTTATTTTCTTGCCTGGACTTTTGAAATTTCTATACCAATATTTTTAACCAGAAAAAAAAATCGGAAAAGATACAGAACTAAGGCATAACATTGAAATATTTTGCTAAATGACACAATGTGATATTCAACAGAAAGATATAAATCTATTATGCTTGCAATTTATATTCAACACTCTGCTATATTAAAAAATGCTGTTGATATAACCTTATAAGCGAGACAGGTATACAGAATTTCCATATAGATACATATATATGAAAACAGAATTTTCTTATGTATATATGCATATAAGAGAATATATACATTTTCTCTTATTTATAGAAAATTCTGTGATTTATAGGAGTACAAGCTGACTTTGGAAATGACAGAAAATTAATGAGAACCTACTAAATCAACATTAATGTAGTATTTAGGCTTAAAATGTTAGTAACATTAAAAAGACACTCAAAATTTTTCTTTAGGGTATATTTTTGAAAAATATCGTGGACTTTATTTAAGTGAAATTGAAGTTAATGATTATATAAAATATATTCTTCTTCAAAAGGAGCATGGTTAATAATATTTGACATGTAATGTAGCTCTGAGAAAATGAGAAAAACATGACATTTTTGTTGTTTTCTTTGGGGTGATAGGATTAAACTCACGACCAATCCCATGCTCAGGTCATTGCTCTATATCTTTATGCCAGAAAAAAAATATTGATAGGTGTTGTAATACTTTTAGACACTTTAAGTGGCAATAAGTTGGTCTCTCTCTCTCTCTCTCTCTCTCTCTCTCTCTCTCTCACACACACACACACACACACACACATTCATTGTGGTGAACTGTGCTGATATTCTATGTATTTGCTTTTCTTTTGTGTGTGGGAAAGAATTGCATATTCACATTTCATTGATGTCACCCTTGACCACCCAATTTCCTTTGGCTTGCATGTAGAAGAAACATACATTGTTTGTTTTCAAGCACTAACAGAAAACACAAGACTCATAACAATGTTAATTATATTATTTTTCAACTAAAGGCCTGGTGTGTTCTGTGGAGCACACTCCTGTAGCTTAGGTCCTAGTATATAAATGATGCAGAAAAGAGCCAAAGTCACTTACAATGATGGCATAAAATGAGCAAGAGATAAATTTTTACAGTTGTGATACTTTGATATCATTTTTTAGTAGCACATATTGTGGGCTTATGCTGTGGCCATATTATTTCTTTATGAAATTACATGCATATAGAGAGATTGTATACATTATGGACATCATTTTTATTGTATGTATTGCTGAACAAACCTAGCAGCCTGAATTTGATTCCTACGTGTATGCAAGAGAGCTTGTTTCGTAGAATTGTCCTCTGACCTCTGCGCATGTACCATGATAATATAATGTTACAAGCTTGATCCTCTTCACCTTCTTTCCTCCAACCCTCACCACCACAACTCTTCCTTCTCTCTTTCAAATTCATGATCTCTTTTTTTCACTAACATGTTGTTACATATTCCTAAGTATATAAGTATAATCTTCTCAGTTTGTATAATGTTACTTTTGTATGTGATTTCAGGTCTGACCATTTGGTACTGAGTAATCAATTAGTGTGCTCTTCTTCTCCAACTCTCAGTATTGCTTAACTCCCAGTAGTTCATTATGTAGTGTTGAGGTCTCATGCTTTTTTCCCCATTCGCTTAGGAATTTCTTTTGGCATTAACCTTGTTCAGTTCATGCTTGGGTGGTCATGTTGGTGAATTTTGTGAGTGCAGCTTCCAATATTTGCAAGAGACATAATTATACGCAAAAAAATTGCTGTTCTTACAATATTTTAACATCCCTCTCCAGTGATGGTTAGGTCTGGAAGTTGTGTTCTAGATGCATGCTTTGGGACTGGACTCCACAACCCAGCCTTTTGACTGGTTACGGTTTCTGTAATAGTCTCCATTTGTTAGGAAGAGACATTTCCTTGATGAAGGATGATAATTACACTTATCTGTGAGTATAAGAATAAATATTTAGAAACTAGTTAGAGATTGTGCTAACTTAGTAAGGTGGTGGATGTAGGAATTCCTGCAAAGTCCATGATTTTACTAAACCTGCCATTAGCCATATTTTAAAAGTAGAGATCTACTTGGGGGAAAAAACCTACCCACCTTCTTCCTCAAAAAGAACTCCACCTTTTTTTGCCAGAAGGGTGTTCCTACTGGATCTAGTGTTTGGGGTTAGTATTTCTTTTCATTCTGTATTTAAATATTATTGGAGACCTTCTGGGCTCCAAGATTTTTAATGAAAAATCAGCTAATAATCAGACTGGGTTCTCATTTTTACTCATGGCACCATTTTCCTTTATTGCTTTTGAATGTTGATTATGATATGTACTAGTGGATGCATTTGGGGTTACCTTGGGTGTTGATTTAGCATATCAAAGTTAGAGATTAATGTTGCAACAAAGCTGAGGATGCTTCAGCCACCATTTCTGTGTTCTCTTCTCTCAGTTTTTAGATGACATGTTAGTTTATATGATTCTGAGGTCATTGAGCCATTTTATGGGTTTATTTTCTTTCTTTCTTTTTTTTTTTTGGATTTTTGAGACAGGGTTTCTCTGTAGCTTTTGGAGCCTGTCCTGGAACTAGCTCTTGTAGACCAGGCTGGCCTCAAACTCACAGAGATCTGCCTGCCTCTGCCTCACAAGTGCTGGGATTAAAGGCGTGTGCCACCACTGCCTGGCTTGGGTTTATTTTCTAGTCTATTCTCTCTTGCTTGGCTTAAATAAATTATATAGTTCCATATTTTACTTTACTGTTTCTTTATTCATCCCTTCCATCTTATCATCACTAAACCTATCAACCATTTGATTTTGCTTGTTATAGTATTTCATTAGAAAATTTCCATTTAATTTTTCCTATGTCTTTGGTGATTATTTTCTATCTTTTTCAAGTAAGAATATAGTTGCTTTAAATCTCCTCCCTCCCTCTCTCTCTCCTTCCCTCCCCCCCGTCTCTCTCTCTCTCTCTCTCTCTGTTTCTTTTGACAGGGTTTGTCTTGTGTAGCTCTGGCTCTCCTAGAACTTGTTCTCTAGACCAGGTTTGCCTCTAGCTCAGAGATCCACCAGCCTCCCAAGTGCTGAGACTAAGGGTGTGTGCAGGATTATTGGAACAACTTTGGATCTAGAAAATCCTATTTTACTAATCTGTGTGTTCTTTGTATAAGTGGACTTTTATTGAAATGAAGACTTTCAAGACTGTAGGATGTTAAACTCTTCTGTTTTAGCTGGTGCTCTAAGACAGTGTCCCAGTGTCTGTCTCTTCCAGTCAGATAAAGGGAACAGTACAAATTTCACTTGGTTTAATCGAATTTTGTCTTATTTCACTCTCAAAACAGAAATATCCTTCCTCCTTTCCATTCCCAAAAGTTTACAAATAAATCATCTAGCTTTTTTCATCCCTCAGACTGGTATTTCCCTATGCTGACTTAATAAATGCTTTTGTCAATTGGCAGTTATCAGATGGTTTGTGTGCCCTGATAGTGTGGCAGGGAACCTCTTTTCAAACTGACAGAATATTCAAAGCCTTTACTCTTTCCACCAGCAAAAGCTGCTTTGTAAATGCCAGGTTCTTTTAAAATTGTACTCCTTGCGGCTGCATCTATTATTAAACTGACTGAGGTATACCACACTGTCAAGGGTGAAAATTGCAAGAAATCTATCTCTGAGCTTCTCTTTGATGCTGTGAGAAGATTCAGAATGGCTTGACTGAAAGATGATTGTATTTTTTTATTTCCTTCTGGTTAAACTAAAGATAGCTGGCATCTGCTTCTTTTTACCAGCTGACATGTTGCCCAGAAACATGACCCCAAATGCTAGAGTCACCCACGTACAGAGAAGCAAGCTGTGTGATCCAAGTGTCATAGAGTAGGTACTGACACCAAAAAATGGATGCACACATTTCTTTAGTCTGTACATGATATTTTGTAATGGGCGTCAAGCAAGGCATTCAAAGGAATAGCAGTGGCCAAAGCTGGGAGGTATTTTCTTCTCACTACTCAATTTAGTTGGTCAAGTTACCCCCTAACATCACACTGGAATTCTATAGATAAGAAATCCCACTGTCTCCAGTTACTTGCTGAAAATAACTAGAGGCAATCCCAAGACTGTTGCTTGGATAGTGGATGCCCATATACTGTCTTCAAATATGCCATGTGGTTAATAATAATGGCCTTCAAAACTCTGACTGACTATTCTGAATTAGGCTGAAATTTTTGGTTCTAGGTTGATTTTGTTACTGTTACAAAACTCTCACCAAAATTCACTTAGGGAAGAGAGGCTTTGTTTTATCCCCACAGCCTGAAATCTGTGACAATGGGCACTTAAGGTAGGAGCCAGAAGGGAGAAACTGAAGCAGAGACTGCAGAGGAAAGCTACTGACTGGCTTGCTCAAGGTGCTTGTACTCAGCTGGTTCTCTTACACAGTCCAGTCCCATCTGCCCAAGAGCGGCACCACCTACAGTTGGCTGAGCCCAGAGCCATGCTCACAAGCCAGTCTGATGGAAGCAATGCCGCAAGTAGAGTTCTGTCTTTCCAGGTGGCTTTAATTTCTATCTAGTTGGGAAAGAAATTACCAGTAGAGTTATCAGACTATCCTAGACATACAGTCAATTTTAGCTTTGAGGACTCATTTCCATAAAAGTCAGCATTTGATGAGTAAACTATAAAAACAAACAAACAAAATGAACAGAAACCATCTAGAAGTGGCTGAGATTGGACTGTGAGTCACTGAGTGGTCAGCACTTTTTTCTATGTGACCATCTATCCCAGAGTTGTCCTATGGTCAACTGAGAAATGAACCATCACAAACCCCTCTGAGGTCTACAAATGATAGAGTGAGCAAAGCCCAAGTTTCTTCATAAAGCAGGTCCCCTTGAGTAATAGGTCTGGGATTTTTTTCCTATTCCATTTTTGAGAATGACCTCTAGCTGACTTGTGTTTCCCTGAAAGCTTAAATTTGATGTGGTGACGTCTCTCTCAAACATCCTAAGTTTCAGAGTTCCTCTACAACTGTTTAGAAAGCTGAAAAGTCTGCATAGAGTTATTAGGGTACTAGGGGTTCATTAAAGAACTTTCTTCTTGAGATGGAATTTTATTTTGTAGCTATGATAACCTCAAATTCACAGCAAATTTCCTATTTTAGCCTTAAAAAAAGACTGGGATAATAGTTGTGCATCACCAAGCCTTCTCAATTATTGTCCCACACATATCTAACTATATATAAATAGAGGGATAGAACACATATATATTAAGGTTTCTAGGTTCGAAAACATAGAAATATTTTATGAAATGTACTTTATTCTCAAATCTAGTTTAGATTAGTGTTCTTGCTGATCCTTGTCAAAGAAAATAGAATTTTGAACTTTAGTACTTTATAAAAACCTAATTAAATTAGAACTTTTAATTCTTTACCATCATTATTTATCATGTTCATGTGTTCTATTAGTTTATGGATTTGTATGTTTGTATGACATGGTGAATGTAGGCAAAAATAAGGCACAGAGATGTGGAGACAGAAGGACAATCTTGAGGAGTTGGTTCTCTCCTTCTACGATGTGGGTTCTAGGGATCAATATCAAATGCCAGACTTGTGCTGCAAGTGCCTATACCTACTGACTTATCTTGCTGGTCCTACCAATTAGATATTACTCTTTGTAAATATCTGGCAGTCTCTCCAATTTAATATCACAGAACAAGCAATAGGTAAGTATATTTTTAAAAAGGGGGAGTTTATCTAGTAGGTTTTAAAAGGCTAATGAGGAACTTTAATAGAAGAATGTCAGGGAGCAAAACCCTCTTGCTTTTGCCTATCATCTAAGTGAAGGGATTTATCAAATGTGTTTGTATGGCAAACTGTCCTGTGAGACACATATAATGTCTGTTCAGTGTCAGATAGATTTACTTGCTATCCAGGATAACAAAGACACTGTCTCTCTCTTGGGTAATGTTTGACCTGGTTTAGTAGTACACCTTTGGGGCTTTAAGAGGTTGAGATTACCTTCATCTAAGAGTCCTCAGATGTGACAAGTACTCATGGTACGTCCATGGGCATTCTTTATTCAAACATATGAGAGGCAAGAACTGATGAGAACATGTGAAAGTCCGTTCTCTGGTCCAAGGATCTGTCAGCAGCATCTCTGAAAGTCTTTCAAGTTAATCTACTAGCTTGATAAAAGATGACAGCATCAATATTCAAATGCTCCATTCTCACGACACTGTGCTATAGTATCTGCCATTGAACTAAACTAAATGTACCTGTAGAAAATCCCAAAGACCATACCCAAAGGATTCAACATGCTCCTCAAATATGGCTACCTGTGGATACAGTTTATATGATATACCACCCCTGCAGTGTGTTCTCCTCAAAACAATATGCATATGTTGGTGTGACTCTGGGAGGTCCTGAAAGATAATGAGCAGGGGAAAACTGCCTGGGCATAGCAATTATAGCCTCTACTGTCCAAAGCTCTGGGTGGTTTTCTGTGGCTTTCAGTACCCATTGGCTATCACATCCAATACTATAATTTTCTGTTTCCATTCTGGTCCTTTACCCTAAATGCTAGAACATATAGTTACTAAGACATATTGGAGCATACTGACGTGTTGAATTATTTAGCAAATTCAAGAACAACATGGCCTTACCCCCATTTATCTGCCATTCAGACCTGTGGCCCTTTTAATAAACAAAGGAGATATAGGAGGAAGCTGAGATACAAAGAGTAACAGTAGATCAAGAAACATGATGAAAAGCCATAAGCTCATCTACATTGCTGAGGGAAGGCTGAGACTGTTTCATCAGTGTAGCCAACAGTCTCAAGGGCTAAGACCTTGTAGGGTGATGCTGACTCAAATTAGTATCTAAGTATTAAATACACAGATTTTAAGGACAGCATTCAAAACAACACATAAATATCAACTCCTAACAGTGGTGGTAGGGGTGACTCTGCCTGCTCTTGGGATCCTTTCCTCCAAACCATTTGTCACTCCAGTCTTTATATGATTGTTTGCGCCTAGTCTTACTGTTCTTGTCATGTCATATTCCATTGTTATCCCTGGGTAGCCTGGTCTTTTCTGAAGGAAAAAGAGGAGGAGTGGATCTGGGGGAGGGGAGTTGGGGAAGGGAACTGGGAGTTATGGAGGGAGGGAAAAATGTGGTCCGGATGTATTGTATGAAAGACAGAAATAAAAAGTTACCAGAACAACAAAACAACAAGATAGTAGACAACAACAAAACAACACATCTTCATGTTGAAGCAATAGTTTATTAAATACATTAAATAGAATATTAAAATAAATTTTACCTACTTCTTTTTACATTTTATTCATGCCACAAGAATACTTTAAAATTGTTTTTATTAGGTTTTCCTATTTTGTGTCTTTGCCAATGATTATTGTGATAGCTAAGAGATACCACAAAACTTGGGACTGATCCAACATTATACTCTGCCTAGTATTGACTTCTATGTAATTTATGAAACATTTAAATTTTCTGAAAAGTTTCAAATAGTCTTCCATTTATTTAGGGCAAAGGTCAGCTATTGTATATTTTATAATCTTTCCTGAACTCCTGTGATAATATTATTCTCATTTGGTTTAACTTTTTCCAGTTTAAGGAATAATAGGGAAATCTACAAAAAGAAGCCCTATAAGTATGATGGTTGTATGTCCTGAGAGGTTTTAATTCTGAGCAGGATGCCTGAGTAGAACTCAGCTTTTCTTAGCTGTCATTTAAGAGGGAAGACCTGCAGTGCAATTTGTCTCCTCTCTTCCAATATTTTTCTGCTTCAAGACATGTGTTCCCATGCCCAGAACTAGCCAGTTTATTTCTCTCAACTCTGAGTTATTATTAGTTATAAACCAGATGAAATTCTTATGTTTCTTATACATATATTCTTTCTCTCTTTTCATGCATGTATGTGTGTGTGTTGAGGGTAGTATATGTGGTGTGTGCATGTCTGTGAGCAGGCAAGTATGCCTGTGTATACTGAGGCGAGAGGAGGATGTCAGGTATTTTGCCTTACCATTCTTTTTTGTTCTTTTGATTCAGGGTCTCTCACTGAATGCCAGCTAGGCTGGCATCTAGTAAACCTAAGTAATCTTCTGTCTATACCCACCATAATCTGGGAATCACAGATATGTGTGTAGTTATGCTGAATTTTTCATAGAAGTTGGAATCTGAACTTAGCTTTCCTCCTCTTACCTACTGTGTAATCTCACAAACCCACATCTCCAATTTTAGGAAATACAGAAAATGTGCAGGGATTAAAGTGGGATTCCCTTGTGTACACATGAGTAACTAAGTAGAAACGCATGCCAAGTATTTTCAGATTTTCTTAGCATTTAGTCTTAAAAGCCATCTAGTATTTTCACATGCGCATTCAGGCACAGGAACATTCTATAGTAGAGAAAATGCCTGCAGAATTTTCATGATGTCCTTGTGATTTATTCCTTTATTACTTTCTTGTCTGGTAAAGAAAACCTTTAAAAGGGAGCAGTGATAATCCAAATATAATGTCAAAAGAACCAGTTGCAATCTAAGATACAAAAATAATACTTTGTGTGTGATGTAGGAGGTCCTTCTGTCTATGTGTTTTTTTTCTTTGGTTAATAAAGAACTGCTTTGAGCTTATGGCAGAGAAGAACAGAACTAGGAGGGGAAAGCTAGGCTGTATGCTGGGAGGAAGAAGGGCGGAGTCAGAGGAACACCATGGAGCCGCCAAAGACAGCCGCTGGGAATTTTACCCAGTAAGCCACCACCACGTGGCTATGTACAGATTACTAGAAATGGGTTAAGTTAAGGTCATGAGCCAGAGGTCAGTTTAGGATTGCACAATGAGTCACAGACATGCTTGAGATACATAGCAAGACCCTGTGTGGAAGAAAGAAGGAAGAAGGCAGGATTTCCTAAGGTCGTATTTTGATAGTCTAGGTTCTTATGTCCCACCTCCAAAAGTCATATGTTAGAATCCTTACCGTGTGGAATTGTAGATGATGCTATTGTGGATGGGAACTTTGAGAGATGGCCAAACCATGAATGAAGTTTGTGTCTTGTTTAGAGGCTAGAAAGCTACCCTTGCCTCTCCATCAGAAAAGACATCATGAGTCAGAAGCTAGCCCTCACTATAAAATGTGTCTGCTGGAGCTTTGATTATGAAGTTGTAGACTTTAGACTTGTGAGAAATCAGGTTCTATCATTTATGTCATCAAGTATATACTATTTTGTTATTGAATTCTGAGCAGATCAAGTAAAGACATACTGCTTTTCAGGTAAGGAGTCAAATGAATCCAATTCTTTAGTCTTATTCCAAAGCGCATGCTGTTTCTATACTAGTTTCTCTCTACCACAATGACCCAACATTATGCTAATACTTGAAGCTAATATCAGTATTGGTGCCTTACCTTATCTTCCTTTTAGTCATATCTTCCTCCCTCTTTCATTCCTTTCTCTACCTTTTATTCTTTGCTACCTGTGGGTGGTTTTATTTTACTTTTTCCCTTTCTGTTTTTTTAACAGAATACCTTGGGATTAGACTGGTATTAGACCAGTCCAGACTGGTTTCAAACTGACCTTGTAGGAGGATACAACTTGGAAGCCCTAAGGTTTTTGCCCCACCTCCCAAGTGCTGGAACTACAACTTTATTCTACCATGCTTAACAATATCTATTATTTCTATTCTCTCTTGCTTAATCCAGCTTTTTACAATTTCTATCTCCTCCTTTTCTAATAACTCTTGGTTTCATTTCCTCACTTTATGTAATGCATATTTGTCCTTTTCCCAGCATTTATTACTTAAGCTGCATTCTTCCATGTCCTCTGGGGACCCTGATATGTGATAAAGTCTTACAGCTACAGAAAAGGAAGTGGTAACTGTAATACCTAGAGAGGAAAGCAAAGAAAAGCCCTAGATTTGTTCAGACTTGAAAATAATTATTTCACTGAATACTTCAAATGTTCAACCAATGTAGGCTTCTAAAAGGCAGAACTAGGGGCTTATCTAGCATGATATTATTCAAAGTAGAAACTCAAGGGAGCTAAAATGCTACACCAAATGATTAACTCGATTAGACAGAAAGGGAGTCCAAAACTCTGCCATTCTTATTCTGAGTTCTAGGAAAACATGTAAACGTAATAGGAATAAGACATGGAAACCTACTGACTAGCTCACAGTAAGGTCTAAAACAATGAAGCTCATTTTCTTGTTCCATAAAGCTGTTGAGAAGACAAGTGAGGTACTGAATTGGAGGTCTTATATAATATAGGCAGCACTTGTCTAAAAATTAGAGATCAATTTTTCATAGTCTTATGCCCAACTAAAAAATTCTTAAACTATATAGATGCTTTTGTGTTGTTGAATCTAGGTATTAAAAAATTCTCTATGTTCAATGGATTAGTACTTAAGGGAGCAAACAAGATGCCTATTTTGCCCTTGTTCCTATTCAATAGAAAATCCTTTTCTAAAAAAAGTACTTAACAGGGTGCTTAGATCCTGTGCTTGTAATAGATGGATTCTCATATTTTGCCTCCTCTGTAAGACCTCCCAGAAGACCCTAAGAGAAAATTTATATCTAAATTCTAACCTGGATCACAGTTATGTCTGCTCTGAAGTCCGAAGCACACTTTGGTAAAGGGAAGTTGCTTGTTTTAGGTGAAGATACCTGTGCTGAGAGTCAAAACCTTGATTTGGTGCCTGAATGTGATTCTATTGATCTGAATGATTTGTGCAGAGCATGTAACCTTTTGTTTCTCCATGTTCATGTTCGTAAAATGCAGCCAATGCTGATATGGAGACTGCTAATCAAAAGAAAGTAGCAACTGGAATAGCCTGAATGTAGTAGTTCACTTAATATCTGGCCCATTGTAAGGCTCTATAAATATTAGTTGTTATTATTTTTGGCGTAAGACTCTGTCTTTAGGGATGAGACTTTAGATTGTCAATATTTCTGCTTCTGAATGAGCAGCTTCAGAAAATTGTGTTTACACTCAACAGATCAAAGCTCTGTGAAATGAAATTGTGTTTCAAAAGAACAGATTGATGTCTCGCGCACAGATGTCTTTCCCCATCCTGAACCAATAGGGCAAAATGTTTTACAGATTGGATGCTTGGCAAGAGTAGAATCCTCAAATAAAACTCCTATTGTTTTTCTTTTACTCAAAAAAAGTTTTAAAAGGCAATTGTAACCTTGGTTATTTATTTTCTTCTATGGGGAAAAAGAGCACATCTGTTTGCAATAGTGGATTGAAAGGCCTAAAAATAAATATGTTTTAAAGCAAAGAAAAGAAACTCTGTTGGCACTCTAAATCTGATCGACAGGAAGACAATGTTTGTTCTGAAGTTGTTTGGTTTTTTTGAAGAATGGAAAAGTGGGGGGCAGATGATGTAGAATTATACAGTTTTAATGAAGTGACTTACCACATAGAGTGTGTTATTTTTATTCATCTGGTAAACAGTTTTAGCTGTGACATAATATCTTAACATTTTCATTTAAATTATGAGTGCATACTGCATCTGTCACTTTGTCTAAGTAGATGACCAAGATTAAAAAAAAACAATGATTTCTGTAACCTCCCATCTGAAATTAGCATGCAAAACCCAAGTCAGATAAGAAATCTTAGCTGTGCACATTCTGCCAGTGCTTTATTTTATTTATATAAAATATTATATATTTTAAATCAGGGTGCCCTTTTTAGGTTATTTCATATGAACAAGAAAAATAATTAATTGTAAAATAGGCCTAAACATACAGTGGTGATGACCATTGTACTCAGAAATGAACTAAATACTGGTGACCCCCAGGCCTGATTTCTTTTGGGAAGCACGGATAAACTGAGGTTAGGGAGAAGAAGCTGCAAGGACTTAGATGAAAAGAGGGTTTGGATGGATTGAAATAGAAAACAGATTGAGTGTGAAAATACGAGGGCTGCAGGGACACATTGAAAGACAAACATTGGTGACTCTGATTCAGCTGAGCCTAGAAACCCTTACAACAACCGATTGAAAGGCTTTTTATTCACGGAAAAGATGAAGAGAGAGGAGAGATGGAGAGACAGACAAACAGACACACACACACACACACACACACACACACACACAAAGAGGGGGTTGTCAGACTAAGATGTGGAGAGAGCTAAGAAAGATGACTATAGATGAAAAGGTATTTGCTTGCTACCAGCTGGCTCGACACAGAAATACTTAAGAAAAATGCAAAAGCACCTTCTGGCCTCTTTGGTCATTTTTGGAAGAAAAATAATTTATTCTATGTGAGTTAAAGTTGTAGTTTAGGCATTAAGTTGGAATTCAATCTTAATAACTGACTGCCAAGTGACTCGGCCATTTCAAATCAGCGTGAACCTCAAGGTTTTAGGTCTCATATGCTCTGTGCAAGTCCTGCGTGTATTAAAGTAGCAGAATGAGTGTCAGTGGGATAGGGGTACATCTTATGAAACCCATAGGTGGAGGCTAAGTTAGACCTGCTATCATTGCTTTTCTCTACAGCAGTGGGTAAGTGTATGAAATTATAATTCTTTGTATAAGTAAATATGTAAAAGTAGCAGACAACGTAGAGACCTTGACTTGTAACAGGACACAGTAACCTTGCATCAAAGAAAACTTGTAAATAACTCCTGAAGTTACCCGCAGTCTAAGAATTTCCTGCAATCAAAATTATGTGAGTCACATTTCCTTGAGCTCTTTATATCATTTATAAGGTTATTTTGTTTAAAAAATTGTGTTTCGACTTGAGTGCCCTCAAGTCATGATTGAAGATGCTTGCTTATTTTGACAGAGTCCTTGGGAAATATAAAGCCTTTTACCGTGATGGAATAGAAAGAAAGTCTCAAAAATAATTTTCTCTGCTTTCACTCTTTCTGTGTGTGTGTGTGTGTGTGTGTGTTTGTGTGTGTGTGTGTGTGTGTGTGTGTGTGTGTGTGTGCGCGCGCGCGCGTGTGTGAGCATGTATACTGAAGCATGCATGTAGAGGTCAGGAGACAACTCCAGGATTGGTCCTCACCTTCTCCCTTGTTTGAGACAGGGTTTCTTGTTTCCTGCTGTCTACACCAGGCTAGCAGGCTGGCATGCTTCCAGAATACAGAACACATTATTAGAATCTATGATATAGATTACGAACACATATGTGGGCTCTGAGTACCCAAACTCAAGTAGTCACTATGTTTGCATGGAGTTTATCTTATCCACTGGGCCACCTCCCCAGTTCCTTTAAAAATATGTTAGGTGTGGGTGAGGTGTCTTGGGGAAAGGTGTTCACCCCTCTGACAAGTCTGATGATTTGAATTCTATGCCCCAAACATACATGGCTCATGCATGCCTACATTCCTACACATATGCATATTCACACAACAATTAAAATGCAATATTTTAAAAAATACAAGTCTCTGTTATGTCTTTAGCTTCTAAGGTATTTATGATTTAGGCATTTGAAATAGCAGTTAAAAATAATCATTCGTCAACAGCTTCATCTTCATTTTCTTATATCCTTAATAAACTCTATCCTGTTCTCACCTGCTGCCTCTTACCATCAAAAACTGCCCATTGAAGATTCTCTAGGCTTCAACTTCCTTATTTGGATTGTTAATATTTCAGTATTTCCCATTTATAAATTTATAAATACTACCTATTATTTCTAGTAATCATTTTTTCTTTCTACCTCTTTGATTTTCTTCTTAATCTGTTTTGAACTGTGTTGTAAACTCTGTAGAGTATTCAACAAATACAGGAATTATCTTCAAGGTAATTCTTCGCTATAGACGAGTTCTAGACCTGTCTGGAAGATGTGTTTTAATCCTGTCTCAAAAACAAAGCAATGAAAAACATGATATAATGAATCTATAAACCAGCGGTTCTCAATCTGTGGATTGTGACCATCAGAAAACATATTTCTGAAGGTCCTGGAACTGAGACAACACTTACTAGCAAAATTGCAGTTATGAAGTGTCAACAAAAATAAATTTATAGTTGTGGGATCCTAAGACCATCAGAAATATGTTTTTCAATGGTCGCGAACCACAGATTGAGAACCACTTAGTTTAAAGCACAAAATAAGAGAATATTTGCTTAATATTATCAAGTATTATGTGCTGTATATAATTACAATGTAATTATACATTTATAATGTATACACAATACACTCTCTCTCACACACACACATATATATACATATATATTCGTACTTATATATATGAAATGTTTTCTGGTCATTTGTTCATCAATTAGGTTTGTTTATAGCAGCATCACCCACCAAGACCTACAAACCTGTAACATTTTAAATTTTTTTTATTTTTGAGATTAGAATAAAATCTCACATACATTACATACATGTAATATAAATGTCCTGTTCCTTTTCCTGCTTTCTAATCCTCTTCCTTCTTGCTCTTTTTCAAATTCATGCCCTCTTCTTTTCATTAACTGTTACCTGCATATAGTATGTACATATCTATTCCTAAACACAGCCTGCTCTGCCTGGGCATGGTTACTTGTTTGCACTTCTCTATATACATGTTTTACAAACTCACACAAAGAGTTGGTGTAACCTGACTAAGATAGCAAGGAGGGAGTATTTCATACTGTTTTCCAAACTTATTTGATATGATTATACTTTTTAATGTACTTATCTTTTCACATGACAGGTCACTATGTCTTCAGGTTTAATTTCTTCTAATTTCCTAATCCACATGACAGATAGAGAAGTTATATATGTTTTTCTTACTTTGCTTTTGAGACAGAACAGTCAATAGCTCTGACTGTTTTGGGACTCAGAGCTAGCCTCAAACTCACAGAAATCAGCCTGCCTCTGCCTCTGAGGGCTGAGATTAGAGTCGTGTGCCACAACACCAAGTGAAACAATGGGAACTTATAATTTCTATTTTAACTTATCATGTAAAACCATTCATGGGTATTACAAAGTGAATTGCTTTAGAGTGTAATAACTCAGGGAAAGCATGTGGAGAAATGCCATCTCAATACTAAGAGATAAAAATAAAAGAAAATAAGGTAACAGAAAGTGATAACAGGAAAGTGCCATTTAGAAAGAGAAAGGATTGGAATATGGTAACAAGAACTTTCCTGAGGAACTTGGGATATCATTATTTTATATATAATTTTATACTTATCCATACTTTCCAGAATACTGTTTTAAAAGTCAGGAAGCTGCATGACAGAGTTGGAAGAGTTGGACTGGCACAACTAAGACACAATTATTAAAATTTCATTCAACATTTTCATTTCACCCCAATACCATTTTTGCCTTTTTTTTTTTTCTAAAATCAGACTCGCATTTTCCTTTACCAAAAGAATTGAAGCCAACTCTAGGATTTTACTCCAAATAGAAACATCACATAAGCACCAGGGAAAGGCATCAAAAATTCCAGAGAGAGGAATGTTTTCCATTTGCTTCCTAGATTTTGATGATTCGGGAAGATTTTGTATGGAAAGAAAAATTCTAAGATGGTTTATTAACCTAAAACAGATCAAATCTTCCTTTTAAGGAAATGTCCAAATAAATATTTCAGCTGAAAAACTCCCTGATTAGATGAATTTTATTTTGTCGTCATGACTATTCTCATATGTATGAGAGGTTATCAATTTTTTTATGGCTTTATTTGTAAAGCACAAAAATTCCAGGAAATTGGGCCTCCGCCTCATTTGTTGGCCAGCTTCAGGGTAGAATTCTATTTGGTTTGTTTTGATTTGTTTCCTCTTCTTTCTTAATGATTTGTTTATTTAGAGTTTTAAGAAAATTACTCCTAACTTTTTGGAAGTCCCCCCCTTCTTTGTTTTTCCTTGTATTTGCTTCAGATATAGGCCTGGATTCTTCAGCCGTGCCACCTTCAGGCAGATCTGTCTTATCCACACAGCTGGGCTGCTGGGGGTCCTCTGTCTATATCACAGAGACACTGAACTTTAACACAAATTGGTGCACATTCAACACAACACTGAAGGTAGCGGTGAAACATTTTACATAAGTGGATAAGGTGTCTCTCCTTTGGCAGGTGTCCATCTGCATGTACAGCCACTGTTTCTTATGCCCGTTCATTGTGCAGAGCCAGTGGACTAGGAAGGTCATGAGAATGGGTTCACTTCTGTTAGCATTTTGAGGTACAAGTAAAGGAGTCACCTTACCATTACCCTCAATATCCTGATGCGTGTCCCTAGAGGTTTAATGACTTTGACTCTGAAGAAACTAGTATTCGTGGCATTGAAGACTTTTCTTGACTAGCCAATCTATGACTCAGGGTTAGGAAGATTATTTATTAAGATTTTATTTTTATTTATGTGTATGTCTACATGTCAGTATGTGCATATGAGTACCTGTGGAGCCCAAAAGAGGGTGTCAGAACCCCGAGGAGCTGAAGTTACAGATAGCTTGTGAGTTACCGGGTATGGGTGCTGGAGACTAAGCTCAGCATCTCTGCTAGAGCTGCAAATGTTTTTGACCACTGAGCCATTTCTCCAGCCCAGAGTGGGAAATTTTACGAAGGACGTTTTAATACAAGATTAAATATAGAGGTTTAGGAGAAAAAAAAATGGTACTTAGAAGTAAGTAGGACTTAGGCAAGTGTGAGTACAGGCTCTCCAAGGGACAGGGCAGCCCGTTGTTTTAAGATAATGGTGGAGTTTCAGGTGACTGTCTTATCACTGGGTGGTTCCTGGGAAGGACAGGAATGATGCTGCAACAGTATATATAGCCTTCCTCTAAAGAAAATGAAGTTTCACTTGAGATTCTCAGGGGAAGTCTCGGGAAAGAAATGAGGCTCCACCCAAGGTTATATATATTCTGGCCTTAAGACTAACTCAGTGCTATTTCAAAATACAAAATATCTGTATTTGAAAGACAATTAACTCTGCATTGGAAGTCAGTCTCTAGGATGTGAGGTCCTCTCCCTTCTCATGCCAGCACAGTGTCCTCCTGCCTCAGATGCATAGCAGATCCCAGGCTTCCCAGAGCACCAGCATTTGTTTACACTCTAAGCCCAACAGTGAGCTTGCTGAGAACTCCAACACTCACTCTTGCCTCCAACAAAAGCAAAGCAATTTGATTCTTCACCAGAAGGTTGCCTGAGAGTCTTCACAGATGTGACATTCTGGGTTTAGATTAGAAATTGGATTACAAACAGCCTCTGGCCAGGTGGAAGCAGCTGAATCAGTGAGGCCAGATGCTCCCATCCAGGAGGAAGAACTGCTGAGCAAGTGGGAAGAGGAAGCTCATTTCCCAGGCCGGCCTATTTGTCATTTGAACTTCAATATATATATATATTTTTTTTTTCATTAGCTAGTTGCCTAGGGAACAAGAGTCCAGTGAAGAAAATTTGCTAAAACTGAGCCTGAGAACAAGGGCTTATTTCACAAGTGTAGGCCATCCTGAAAAGAAACTCTTTAGGGAAGAAATTGTTTTTTCTGACGAGAAATTATTATTTTTAAGTTTTAATGATTTCATAAAATAAGTTTTCAGTGTGATAAAAAACTCTTTGAAATATTATCATGTGTTACATATGCCCACTAGACAGTTTATGAGTTTTCAGTCTTTCTCAGGTACATCATTAAAATTCTAATAAAACACAAACACTCCAGATGTACAGTGAGTTGCTTAATTTTTTTCCATTGGGAAAATGATTATAATAAAGAAAAGACCAATAATGAAATTAGTCTCTGTATAATATATTGGTTTCTTTTTCCAAAGACTTCAAAAGATTTCTAAGCCTGCTCATCAAGTATGCATGCAAACCTTTAAAAACAAACAAACAAAAAAAGAAACTTAAGTGAATTAAGTGGAAATAATGACCACTCTTTTTGACAATCAGGGTGCATATTTATGTATTTTGAAGCCACAAATAAAACACAGGTCCTAGGTTTTTCTTTCTTCTTGTTCTTGATACATATGGTAATATGCTTTGTGTGAAATATCCATCATTCTCTAAGGTAAGGACAGTCTTCCAAGCCCTCTTTCTTAAGGCAGAAGGAAATAAAAACAATGTCATCAAGTCTTTTTTAAATTTTCTAATATTTTTCTTCAGGATTAATATTTAGAAATAAATGAACTGATTCATTTTGCTAATCAGACAATTAATTGAAATAGTTGTAAATCATGCAGAAAAGAATTGTTAAAATCTAGCAAAACACATCATCCAGATGATCTCTCTTAATAGTAACACTCATAAACATACAGTGCTCTTTCTAGAGCTTTATCCTCAGAATGTTCTACAAATACAAGGTACACACTTGGAAGGACAGCAGCTTGTGAATGTAGTTAACTGACTGAAAGTTCTGAAAAAAACAGAGATGTAAATCTTGATCTAATGTTTATATTCTGACATCAAATTGTTGTATGGTCTTGAGTCATCCAGATTCTCTGGATTTAGTTTTCTTATCTGTATGTAGAGTGATTATATTCCTTATCTGAAGCTTTGATACTCTGGAGTAAGGAAGCATGGTGCTTAGTTGCTTTTCCTATTGCTATGTTAAATACCTTGAGAAATACAACATAAGCGCCAACCGTTTCCTTTTGGTTCACAGTTTAGGATATCACCTGTCATGGAGAAAGTCACAGCAGTAGGAGTTTGAGGTAGCTAGTCACATTGCCTGCAAAGTCATGAAGAGGAAAGTGATACAGGCTGATGACTAGCTAGCTCTTCCCTTTTCATACAGCCCAAGACCCAAGACCAGGAAATATTACAGCTTGAATGTGAATCTTCCCACTTCCATTAATCTACTCTAGATCATCCCTCACAGGCACCTTAAACTCCCCAGGGAGTGATGCGGGCCTCATAAACACCTACCAATCCGTGATAGAGTGTTTCTGGGTCCAATATTTTACAGGTATTTTATAGGTAACTATCAAAGCTGTGAATTTGTAGATGTGATATCTATATCAGATATAGAACCCAACATTTTATAGCAATCTTCCTCCTCCTCTGACTCTGGACATTCTTACTGACTCCCCGACCTGAGATGTTCAATGAGCCAAAGAAGGTGTGATCCAAATGTCCCAGCTCGCGATCAGCACCCAATAATCCAATAATCTCCTCTCTTTGACACATTATAAAACTCTACATTCACCACAGCCTATTACAAGGAGATACATTTTTGACCAAGTTGAAAAGCAGAGTTTCATGTCTATAGATAGGAACATAAACATTGATAGGACAATTTGAAAATGTATCCACTTAGGAAAAAAAATCATCACTGGTATGTTCCCCTCCAGAGCCTGTGTTCTCCCCAGTCACTGGCTTTTGACCAGGTTTACAATACAAGACCTGATTTCCTTTCGGTGGAGCAGGCCTCAAAGAGAGTTAAAGTGTGATTGGTTATCACCATAACTGCCATAGCTGGCCCATCTTCTTTGGCAGATCCATTTTGTAGCACCCAGGGTCACAGCTGGGTAAGATCATGAATGATTTTCTCCTCCAGCAGCCAGCATAGTACCTTCTAGCACTACTAAAAGTAGCCATCAGGAAAGATGTGTTCAGTTCAGTGATAGCTTGATTTAACTCTTTGTCCAATAAGCAAAGTGTATGAAATCCTCAGCAATAGCTTCTATCATCAGGCAACAAAGAGAAATGGTAATAGACTCTACTTTGGCAAGCCTTGGGGGGTCTCTATCATCAACAACTCATGGAGGGGTGTCTCACATCTGTTATTGAGATTTGAGATGAATAGCCCATGGCTTCTGGAAGCAGCATTTGGTCACCTGTGCAGGCTGCATCTATTCAGACTCCTGTTTGTTTTGTTACGCTTTCAAAAGCAGCTTTCAAAGCAGCAGCTTTCGCTAAGGTTTTTCATCCATGTGTAGTTGTAGGAAAACTTTCTCCCCACTTCCTCTCATTCTCTCACTGAGGTCCCCTCAGAAACCTTTCCACTCCCAATATCCCCTCCCTCTACCTTCATACAGATTGTATTATATCGTCCTCTATTAAAACTCCTCCCCTTAACATCTTTCATGGCCCTTTTCTAGGATTCTGGTCTCTAGAGACATTCATTCCAAATTGAGCATAAAAATCTAAAACATCAAAGATTTTTTTAGGACTTGCACATAAACAAATAGTATTTGGCTTTCTTAGTCTAGGTTACCTCACTCAACATAATATTTTCTGTGAGAAATTATAATATATTTTCCTATAAATTTGTAATTATAGTTTTCTTTATAGCTGGATAAAATTCCATTATAGCCTATTTCCTATTTTCATTATATATTCATCTATTTATAGATTTCAAGGCTGATTGTACTTTTTGGCTATTGTAGCTAGACCCACCATGAAAATGGAAGCATAGTTATATCCGTGGTAGGACCTAGAGTACTTTGGACATGTGCCCAGGAATGGTATAACTGTAGTTTTATTTTTGTTTCTGCCACACTAATTTCCATATTGTATATACTAGCTTACACTCCCGCTAACAGCAAATGAGGGTTCCTTTTTCTCCTATCCTCAGCAGCATTTGTTGTCATTTGCTTTCTCAAATATAGCCATCGTGATTGGGATGAAATAGAATCTCAACATAACTATGACTTGCTTTCCATGATGATTAAGGATCATGAGAATTCTTTAACCATTTAAGAACATTTTTCTTGGGAATAGCAAACACTAAGTCTTTACTGATAAGAAGCAGTTGTGAGAAATTTTACTAGGAAGTATCAAAGTGAAAAGCAAAAAAGGCAATCACACTTGTGAATTTCCCTAGAACCTTCTCAGTTCTTTACTAGCTCTGAAAACCACAGTGCACTCATAGATGTGTATGTGTGAGATCTTTCTCACACTCAAGGTGTCAAAGTGGAAATTAAGACAAACAAAAAACCACTAACATTTAATACTGCTTACTGTGTAAGTTCATTGTGTGACCTTGACAGACCAAATATGTACGTAGTAACATCAGAAGTTGTGGGAGCAGCAGTTAGTCATGACTTCATGCTACCTGTGCCAGCCTGAGAAGTTCTTTTTAAAGACTTCTATTCAGGTGAAGTGAGATTCTTGACTGAGCCAAAAAAAAAAATCAGGATAAGTCAATATGAAATGGAGTTGAGGTTTATTGGAAAGAAAGTTTAACATAGATTTAAACCCAGGGGATAATGTATGCTTAAGAAAATACACACCTAAGACACACCTAAGTGCCATGCTTCAGGTTTTTTGTTTGTTTTTGTTTTCGTTTTTCAAGACAGGATTTCTCTGTTGCTTTTGAGCCTGTCCTGGAACTAGCTTTTGTAGACCAGGCTAGCCTCGAACTCGAACTCACAGAGATCTGCCTGCCTCTGCCTCCCATGTACTGGGATTAAAGGCGTGAGCCACCACTGCCCAGCAGCACTTTAGTGTTTTAATTGCTACACACATGATTTTGGTATTTTTGGTGGCCTAGAGTCACATTGTTTAAAGGATTCTTAAAAGAACTAATTTTTATTGCTTTCTTTTTGTAAGTAGGTTGTAGGGTGGTTTTTGAGGTGTTTTGGTAAAACCAGGGGTAACAAACATGGAACAAGGTGAGTAAGACACCTTACCATTTCTAAGGTAAGCCTTAGAAATTTCTACTGTAAATGGAGTTTGTAGTATAGTCTTGCTCAGGAGACTGTAAGAGATTGTCAGACTTACAGTTTGTGAAAGGAAAAAAGTCACACTTGATTACACACTCTCTGACCTAAAGAACGGATCATTGTTGTTTCTGTATTCTTATTAGAAATAGCTCTCTATAAAAGAAATAATGTTTCTACATAGACAGCTTCAAATAAGCGTTTGTTAGCTGTGCTGAAACTTTATTCCTAGCTTGTGAACAGACTTCAAGCTGACCTCTGTATGAGAGTGTTCTCTCCCTTCTGTATTCTTTCATTTTCTCTGTCTTTCTATCCTGTCCCAGCCATTATGAGTCAGCTTATTTTCTTAATTATCCACGGTTTTCTTCCCATGTTTTTTTCTTAGAGTTTATGGTTATAACAAGTCATTTCACCATTATTAATTACTGTTAACTGCTTACTGCATATAAATTAAAATTTAAACTTTATTGTAGATATTTGTGCACAGAGAAAGCCATTATGTATTTGCAGTTTTGAGCACTACTAGGTCTTAGAACTTATTACTCATGGATAAGGGATGTACAGTACATAAATCCATGTGCTAAAATTCTGCTTGATAGCCTTAAAGTAATGCAGCGAGAATAAAACAGGCATTTCAAAGAGCTTTGACTGCCACAGCCAAAGCAACACTGCTACCGTATGTGCAAAGTATCTCCTGATTCCTGTCAAGAAATGGTGAACATCTTCTGTCATATCAGCCAGTAAGCAGCTGCTATTCTGGAGGCTCTTAGACGTAACAACAAATTTGGAACAGAATAGACATAGTAAGGAAACTGCATTTTGAACATTCCTTTTGGGCCCACTAATGATAAGCAAATATTATGATACTGGAGATTGACTAAAAGCTTTAAGGTAAATTTATCATATTTCTGGGAGAGCCTCAGAAATTCATTACTGTGAAATGCTGGAATTGCTTCTTTCTCCTCTTGCTTAATGAGGTCACAGCTTCACTTAAGGATTTAGTCACGTACAAAAACACTAAAGAAACTCATTACAAATGGATTGTGATTAGCACTTAGTAGGAGCCCCATAAATGCTAATTTATTTAAATATTTTTCCTTTTATTCAATTAAGTGTGGAGCTGTAGTTGAGGGAAGAACAGTGGCACTTGATAGGATTACACAGGTAGGTACTGTTAATTGATTAACCAAGTCATTATTTGTAAAAGGAAAAGGGGCTGGGCATATTAGACCTAAGTGCTATTTTCCTAAACAGAGAGCTTATAAAAATTATCTCTAAACTATAGGTTTGCATGAAAAATATTAAATCTTGAATTTCTGTCATATGTGTGTGTGCAAAACCACACATGCACAATGCAATATCCATGCATATATAAAGAATTTAGAATAACTTGCAAAGTTCTAAGTATAATTTGTAATTAATCATTAACGCAAAATAACTTCATTAGCATAAAAATCATAAATGACTTTAGAGCAGAGGCCTTCCTCTGACGGCTTGGGTTGCTAATCTGATTTGATCCTCACAAATAATGACACTATTCATCCCCCAAGGCATAAGAGAAGTGTGTTTATCCACTGAGGCATAAGAGTGGTGTCATTATTTGCTTGCTGTGTGTTTCACATAGGCATGACGCTCAAGGAAACCAGACTCATACCTTACCTAGTTTGGTCACTTTGTTACCTCTCTGATCCTGATTATTATCCAGAAGTAGGCCCACATCACAGAGTTCAGGTGAATGTTCTTTGCCTAGCATAGAACACTATGCCCTCTGGACTAGTTTTCATATGACCATGTATTGTGTATCTCTTAACTTGGAAGAAATTAGCAAGAAAAAGTGAAAGCTGTAAAAGGAATGGGTGTGAGACTGAGGGAAAGCATTAGCCTGCTTAAGCCTGCTGACCCTCTGCTTTACACTTTCCATTTTAAACACAAGTGTAGCAGCGAATATAGGTGGACAAAGGTAAGCGATCATAACTCAACCTAAATAACTCAGAATTAAATAACTCTAGTCACTACGTATGTTTAACATGGCATTTCCATACACAACCTCTTACTAGGAAAGCCAGTGGTATGATCAACTGATCTATGAGATTCACAAGCATGCTTGGTTGGGGGTCACAAACGTGTGAAAAGTCAAAGTAGTGTGACATTTCCAGAGGAAAAGGCATTTCCGGCAATAGACTCCAAAGGAAAAGATATGGACAAAATGATGGAGCATTTGAAAATTTATGCATCCTATTACGACTGCTTCTGTCACTTTAGACAAACAAGTGAGGAAAATGAAGTTTGAAATGAGGTTCTGAAAGACAAAACACACTGAACAATTA
>PVIU01016305.1:29325-46016 GCA_004026605.1 Ondatra zibethicus
GGAGGGAAATGGGAGGAGTGGAGGAGGTGGAAATTTTGAATGGTACTATTTATAATGCAATAATAAAAAATTAAATGTGAAAAAAAAGAAAATACTGACATGTGTAATGATGACTCACAGAGCCAGCAATGGGTCCTCTGGGAAATGGAGATTCATCTTACATTGATGGACAAGGTAGTCCTCACGAATGTCCAAAACACTAAATGTGAGATTCTTTTTAAAACTACAACTAATACTTCAGGAGGTCATTCAAGTTCAACAAGGCCAGATTCTGCTTATTTAAAAGCAAGCATCATTCAGTGCTGAACTCTCAGAGGCAATAAAGAATTCTCCTTATTGGGAGGAAGAGTTTTACAAACAGGATTTTAAGAATTCTCAGTGGCATTTTTGTGGGAGCAGTCACACAGAGACAGTGCCAAAGGTGACCTTGAGAACTTATCTGTTGCAAAAGGGAAAAGAAAATATAAAAGATTGTAGTAAGGCAAAAATCTAGAAGTTAAACTGTGAGGAGACCAAATGCAGTGATTTCCGAGAGGTCAGAGGATGAAAATTCTTTAGTTACATTGTCCTCTCAGTTTTAAGTTGATTTATCCAG
Organism: Ondatra zibethicus; assembly: GCA_004026605.1. Taxonomy (NCBI): domain Eukaryota; kingdom Metazoa; phylum Chordata; class Mammalia; order Rodentia; family Cricetidae; genus Ondatra; species Ondatra zibethicus. The sequence continues at coordinate 29,921 of PVIU01016305.1, forward strand.
TCAATTGTATTAAGCTTAAGAAAATACACAAAAGTAGGATAACAATCTGCAGGTGTAACATACTCACATTTGACAACTCAAGATGTATCAATATTCATTAAACCAAAACGTTCAAGCCAGTCTCAATAGTCAAAGACTTTCTAAATTATATTGATTTGAGTTCTTAAAATATCTCCAAATCAGCTTCAGTAAAACTATCCTTTACTTTCCACATTCAAATCGATACATTATCGACTGCCATATTTTCTAAGAATTATAGGATTATCCTTAAATTTATAGAAGTGGTTTTTAGGACAAAGCCAAGTATAATACAGCTACTTTAAGATATTTTATAACTCAATTTATTAATACTAGGTGGAAGTGAGAAAATAATGAAGATCAAGAACGTTCTCATTATAGACAATTATGTGAGCACATTGAAATACTTAAATTCTAAAATTTACTATTTTTAAGATATAAATATAGAGATAAGAATTCATCAGCTTCTATTAAAAAAGATATCCTCTTCCAATGGAATCAGAATTCTTTATTGCTCTGAAATCAAATATAAACATAAGAATAAAAAACTTTAAAAAAAGAGGAAGAAAGAAATGATGGAAACTATCATTTTTTAATTGGTAGGGACAAATACCCTACATACCACTTACACTTTCAAAAACATTGCAAAACACCCCAACATAAGACCAGATGCCCTGAATTAGAAGAAAAAGTTGGGATTCACTTGAACTCATTGGCACAGGAAAGGACTTTCTGAAGGACACTGATATAGCACAGGCATTAAAAACATGAATTAATAAATGGAACTCCATGAGGTAAAAAGCCTTATGTATACTGAAGGACATGATTAAGGCATCAAAACAATAACCTACAGAATGGAAGATATTTATCAATTATTTATCTAAAAGGAGTTTAAATAAATAACTTAAAAATAAAACCACTGAATACTCCTTTAAAAAAAAAACCCTGTACAGCAACAATTACCAAATTAAAAATTGGGCTATTGTAAATGTGGATGGAGAAGCTCATTAGACCTCAACCTGAGGCAACTAGAAACACTGAGAGTGGGAGACATAGTCCTCTTCAGGGAAGAGCACATGAGTTGCTTATTCAATACAAAATGGTCAGCCTTAAAAACATATACATAAGTCAGGTGGTGGTGGCACAGGCCTTTAATTTCAGCACTCGGGAGGCAGAGGCAGGTGGATCTCTGTGAGTTCAAGGCCAGCCTGGTCTACAGAGTGAGTTCCAGGATAGGCTCCAAAGTAACAGAGAGGAAACCCTATCTTGAATAACAAAATGAAACAAAACAAAAATATATACATATAAGTAATATTATACAGACCAAGAAGGTTATATTTATCTAATGAGGTCCATATATATGCATGCATTAGCAAACATACCCACATCAAAATAAAGGAAAAAAATGAAAAGGGGCCATGAATTTCACAGAGTGTGGGAAGTGGATAGTGAGTGTAACATGAGAAAATTTGAAGTAAGGAAAGGGGATAAAAGATGTAATGATAAACTGAAAAAATAAAAAATATAATACGTGGGTATAAGACTAAGAAAGACGATTTATGAAGGGTTGTGAAACACAAAACTCAAAGAAGTCTGATGTTCTTAGCCATCAGGAATATGCAAATTAAAACAACTTTGACATTTCATTTTATTCTAAACAGAATGGTCAAAATTAATACAACAATGAGCAGCAGATGCTGGTGATGACGTGGTGAAAGTGGCAAGCAGTACTGCTGCTATGGAAACCAGCGTAGAGAATCCTCAAGAGAAGCTGAGAATATATCTACCCCAAATCCAGCTACACCCTACTATAGACATATAGACCTGCTTATCCATACTCATTGCTGCTCTATTCATAACTTTGAAACAGCCAAGATGTTCATGGACTGATGGATGGTTAATGAATATGTGGCATATTTGTATAATGGAATATTACCCAGCTGTTCATAAAAATGAAATTAAGGGATTTGCAGGTAAATGGTTGGAGTTAGAAAAAAAATTCTTGAGTGAGGTGAACCAGACCCAGACAGACAAATGTTACAGAACCAGTGGTGGTTTGTTGACTGTAAGGAAAAGGCATCTCCTGGACACCACACAGGTCCAAGGCAAATTTGAGGTCACAGAAAGCATGACAGAATGCACAAGGCCTTCACAAGTTCGAATCAGACAATGTCCCAGAATGCAGAATGAGAAGTAACCCCAAAGTGCTACCCCTAATCAAAACGCTAAAACAATTGATACTTACTGAGAAAAGGGAAATCAGTTTTCTCCAGTGAAGTGTTCATGGATTTACCAACCATACTCCAGGTCAGGGTGTACTCCCAGGAAAAGCTGTTCAACACAAAATGGATTTCATGTGTTATGTGTATGTGTGTGTGTGTGTGTGTGTGTGTGTGTTTGGGAGGTGTATTGCATTTTTTTGGTATTTTTTTGTGTTGCTTGGTTTTGTTTGTTTTTAGTTTTTTTCTATAGAAAAAGAACATGAATTTGGGTAGGTAGAGAGGTGGAGAGGATCTGGAAGAAGCTAGGAAGGGGAAATAAGGTGAACAAATTATATGAAAAAAATAGATAATAGTAATAGTAAATAAAGCAACAAAATTAGAGTATTTTTTAAAAGGAATTTGTTACAATAAGGGAGAGATATAACTGGCCCTTATACATGTTTGTAACTCTGTGCATATAACATACATTTCTTAAGTGAATAAATGAAGTGTCCAGGGAATATCAGAATGATTAGATTATTTTCCAATGACACTTGATGATTCATGGTGAGAGAAAGGTACGGAATCAGGTCTTCTATGTGAGCATGCTATTTCACTGTATTTTAAGCTATTTCTCCTTTAGACACATTTCACACAATTAGCAAGCAGTAAAAACTATTTTAAAAACCCTTGTCAACGAGGCTCTGAAACACTACATCCAAAGCTACTATTTCATTCTTTAATATTATAAACACATTTACAAGGACTAAAAATTCATAAAAGTGAATCAGAAAAGAAGCTACAGTTTCTAGGAACTGGAAAGTGTGACTGAACTGAACGGATTTAGCCCGGCAGGCTTAAGTTTAATGCCCATGAGTAATTCAGAACACAGTCAGTATCCAGAGGGCAGAAAGAACCACTACACATGAAACAGAGTGGTAGAACATCGCCACGCCATTCACACAAGCACAAAACAGTTGTGACATGGGAAAATTTTAACACCAAGTGGGGTAAATATGTGTATTAATACCAAAATTTGCTGTCATCACAGGCACAAAGGAAAAGAACTGCAGTCAAACCCAATTTCTGGTATTAAATTTGATCAAATAGTGTTTAATTTGTAAAATATTCCCATTCCCTGTAGGGTGTTTCAAGAAATAAAAGACAGCTACTGTCAGTCTAGTACAAAGAAGAAGAAAAGCATCTGGAATTAGCACCAAAATACTTTTCCTGGAAGAAAATCTATTGAATTGTGAAACACTCCTTCAATGGTGTAATTATATTTAATTTTTAAAGCCTCAAGTCTGGCACACTGTCTTGAGAACTATTTTTTTTAATTATCTGAAAGTGCTGAATGATTTGAAGCCAAAGTCTTATTTGAACCAATGAATTCTAGTGAGAACTTCTGCCTTCCCACTAGTTCTCAGGATAAAAGAATTTAATGAGAAAATAATGAAACAAAGAGTTGGTTCTAAAAATTATTTCTTCCTTTCCATCAGAGAAGCTATTGATCTTGGGGAAATGGGTAGTTAAGTATAGGAAGACAAGACTTTGATTTAAAATGTTTGATTGTATTCAAAATTTTAAAAAATGATATTCACATGAATTAATTATTCTGAAAAGATGATATTAGGAAGATATATTTGTTACAGTGAAATAATAGAGATGACTAATTAGGATTACGTGCTTGTTATTTTCATTGTATGCTTTACAAAAGGCATGAGGACAATGTAGAGGTCCATTTGTAGGTAAGTTTTTGAAAGGATATACGATAACACTTTGAAAGCTGGTCTATTTTCATCAGACCTGTGCTTAATTTTCATCAAATATCTTTGGAGTAAAATGATAATGCCCATGCTTGTTAAGAGGCTTATTTTAGCCATGTTTTCTTTCTAGATAATTTATCTAAAAAGGGGGGTATAGAGAGATGGGTCAGCTGTTTAGAGCATTTGCTGATCTTGCAAAGGCCCTGGACTTAGTTCTGGAGGCTCACAACCACCTGTAATTCCAGTTTGGAGAGATCAGAATAGTTTTCTGGATTCCATGGACACCTGCACACAGATGGCACACATCCTGACAAGCAGGAACACATATAAAAACATAAAATAGATAAAAAATAAAATCCAAAAACACTTTATTACAAAGCAAAATTAATAATTCATTATGTAAAGTATGAAGAAGAAATTCTTGTTTAGAGTCCATGACAGGTGAAAAGGCAGCTGCCTGCTATTCGTGAATCATCAGTACTCATAAACATTCTACTTCTCATTTCTCTGATTTTAAACCACACACACACACACACACACACACACACACACACACACACACACACACACACACAGAGTGTATGTGTACTGTAAGACATGTGTACAAGACAATGTTTTTGCTTACCGCATCCTGGCTGCCAATATTCCCCCCAATCCTTTGATTTCTTGAGACAGGGTTTCTCTCTGTATAACAGCCCTAGCTGTCCTAGAACTAACTCTGTAGACAAGGCTGGCCTCAAGCTCACAGAGATCCACTTGCCTCTGCCTCTCAAGTGCTGGGATTAAAAACGTGTGCCACCACTGCCGAGCCTGGCTGCCAATCTTGAACGTGGTTCTCCATGGCTCTTGCCTTTCTGGTATTCATATTCTTTTGCAGATGCTTTTTTTCGTGGCATCAGGATTTGTTAACGGGACTAAGAAAATGGGCCACATAAAAGTTTGTGACAAATCCCGGGACATGGAACATTTTTGGTGTGTTTAGGGTCTATTTCAACTTATGGCACACTGCCCGACCAACACAAAGTATGTCTACTCCTCCCTTTTCTGATGGATGGGAAGTCCAGGATCAAGTTACAAGTCATGAGGACTCACTTCCTGGTTTGAATGTGGTTTTCTTTTCATTAAAATAAAGAAAGCAACAGGACTGAAGAATATTGAACCCTTTTGAAGATTCCTCACCCTTGTAATCTAATTACCTCCTCCCAAACACTCACTTCCTAATACCCTCATATAGGGAGTTTTGACTTAAGCTTAAAAATTTTGGAGGCACATGGCCAGTCTGTTCACAGCAACACACTGACACTTCTGCACTGTGCTACCTTGACTATTTCGTTCAGAGTAGAGGTAACAATTGTATAACATGGGTACTCAAGCAATCTAACAGAGGTGTTTGTATTAAGACTACTAGATCTCCAACTACCAACAGCCATTTATTAGTAATGTGATAGGCTTAAGAATCAAGTCTCTCATCCTCAGACAGAACTTCAGGAGACTGTTACCTGCCAGCAGCTGAATCGCACGTTTCTAGGAAACTCCAGGCCAAAATCACCCATCTAAGTTGCTCTCTAATTTAACACCCACAGAAAGAAAGAGTTAAAATGTTCATTAAACTATAACTCAATTTTGTGTAATAACAGATAACTAACACAGTCTGTATTTTATATGAGGGAAAATTTAGGATATGTTCAATGTTTATGTGTTTTGAAAGTTCTCTCTCTCACATACAAACATATATCTAAAAGACTGTGCTATGCCACCCTTATGTTTTAATCCATAAAACAGAGGCTTTGCCATATTACAGTTTTCTCATTTGAAAATTATATAATTTTCATTGTATAGTACCAATAAAACAATGATCAAGAGTGATCTTAACATTTACTTTGATATTACTAATCATTTGCTTTGTATGACATGGAGATTTTAGTTAGCCAATCTTTAAAATACTTTAATGTCTCTTATGTAGCCTGGGCAACACACTAATTTAATAAAAGTTAAGATTAAGTACATCAAAACTATGAGCAGGACATCAAGAGTCCATTTCTACAGAATTGTGTTCTCCGTAAAGGAACAGGAGAGACAGACTGACATGTGTACTTGTTACATGCTCAGTATGTGCTCATGGAAGGACCTCACGGAACTTAAGTTTTCATATACCCAACCGATTAGACTACTGCTTATTAAAATAATTTTTTTAGTTCTGAAAAATTTCTGTCCTTATTCAAGAACAGACTGAGTACCAATACTAAGGGGAAATATAACATATCTTTATGTCCTCTACTTTTAAATTATTTTAATTTTTGAGTTTTAATATTCTTCTTTTTGGTGGTACATAACTTTTAATCCCAGCGCTTGTGAGGCAGAGGCAGGTGGAGCTCTGAGAGCCAGCAAGCTGGGTCTACAGAGAGAGTTTCAGGACAGCCAGAGCTACACAGTGAAACTGTCTCAAAAAAAAGCAAACCAAAAAACCAAAACAGATAATAATGATGATGATGAAGATAATAATAATAATGTAGATACTTTTGCTATAGACAGCTACAGTATATCATTTCTTTTTTTATTACTTTATAAATAATACCAATCAAAATTTCCACTTCCTCCCCTCCTTCCACTTCCCTCTCGCTCCCCCTTCCCCCTCCCCCTCTCCATTGGAATTGCAACATTTCCCATTCCTTGCCCTCCCTTCAAACTGTCCTATATACTCCTCCTTGTACGGTGTGACTCCATTCCTCATTTTTCATTAATTATTGTTTTACACACACACATTCTAAACATATAAATACATTCTGCTCAGTTGATAAGATGCTACTTGTATGTATGCATGTTTTCAGGACTGACCACTTGGTATTGAATAACAAAGTGGTATGCTCATTCCTGATGAAAACTTTCTCCTGTTCTCAGTATTCCTTAGTTGCTTATAGCTCTTTGTGTAGGGTTGGGCCCTCATGGACTTTCCCCATCATATCCCTTGACATGTCTATTACTATTGTCTTTTCTCGGATCATATTTAGGGAGTCATGTGGGTGAGACTTTATGGGTGAAGCTTCTGACACTTGTAGAAGATACAATCCTACAGCAGACTCCCTGATCTTTTTAAATGTCTTAAAAAGTTTCACGTGCATTTAATTTTCATGGTGTATGTTCAGTGTACATAGACTGCTACATAAGAACATTTTCATGTAAGTATAGGTTATGCACTGAGCATGTTGCCTCCCTCCTTTCTTACCCTCTTTTTAATCATACCCCTTTTCTCCCAGTGTTCACCTGGAGAGTTTCACTCTGACTTTCATGTTATACATAGTTACAGGGTACACTGTGTCCATGTAAACACTAGGAACTGTGACTGAGAGAAAACATGGCTGCTTTTCCAGCAGAAGCTGGCTTAAGTTGCTTAGAATTCTCGCCAGTTGCATACATTTTCCTGGATGACATAACTTTGTTCTTTTTCATGTTTATTATTTTTAATATTTTAATAAGCAAATACACATTTCTCTTCAGTATCTCAAATGAATAGTAAAGTTGTGAGAAAGTTCTCTGTGAAAAGTGTAAAAGGCACCAAATGCCTCCCCAATGCTTCACTCACAACAGTCAACTGACCTAGATGCTGGGCTCCCAGGAACATGACTTCAGCAGCTCAGGCATGTGTATTCACCTGTGCCCCTATATGTCTAGGCTATTAGGAGGATTACCACTTAGGCAGGTGGTTTGGGGAGGTTCAGGAAGAAATAAACTAGCTAATAATGGTCTTGTTTGACTTTGCATTTAATCATTAATAGGAAATTAAGGCCTTTGTAATTGGTCTCTATTGTATTGTATGTATTTAATTTCTGTTTTAGTGAAAGAAACAACAAAAAGCAACTGAACTTTTCCCCAGAGCTAGGAGGTTGTGAAACATTTAATTCATTTTCATTGGCTCCTTTTGAAAATGCTAATGAGTATTTCATTAGTTAGGCCTAATAATAATTTATAACCCATGTAAATTACTTTGAGGAGGATATGTTCTTCTCTATACCTCCTTATAGGAGATGGGATAGAACTGCCTCTGGGGAAAAGGATTGATTGGGAAGCAGGTGTGGTATTATGGAGAAAGCAGTTTTGAGATAACCGTAGGCTACATAAAGAAAGTGAACATTTGGAAATGAATGAGAAGAGAAAAGGCTCCAAACTAAAGAAAAGTAAACAGAATAGTTATCTCAGTTATGGACAGACTAGAACACCTACAGAAACTGTGCCTAAAATTCAGGAAATCCTAACTGCTATAAAAGATTTTTAAAACATAGCATAGAATTTTTTTCTGGAGTTCTGCCCTTGTATCTCCCAAAATTCTGGAAATTAACTTCACCTTTCAAATTGGTCATTTCCCTTTGCACTCTCAGAACAGGCATACTATGAATATTTGCAATGAAAGACATTCTAGGGCTTTCTATCTAGGATGAGTACTGCACTGATCCATGAAGGCAGAACCCCTGTGACCTCCCTAAAGGCCATACCTCTTAAGAAGGTTACACTGGGGCATACATGTCATAAATAGCGGTTAAGTTTTATATAGCGAAATACGAAAAAAATCAGAATTAGTTTGGCAGATGAGGAGTACAGATGCTATTTTACTTTACGAGCTTGGCCAGAGAAAGTTGGAATCTGTCCAAAGAACTGAAAGAAGGAAGAGAAATGGCCAATAGGTGACCCAAGGAAGAAATTTCCAGGCAACAAAAAATAGGAAAAGCCTTAGGGGGAGAAAGAAGATACCTAATATGCTTCTGGAAGATCAAGGAGTCCAGTATTAATGAATAGTAAATACAGAACGCATTAGTAGACAAGGTCAGAGACATGAGATGTAGAGAAAGCATAGTTTGTTGGAAACCACAGCAATGTAAAGACCCAGAATAGATTTTTCTCTGCACGAATTGGGAGAGTTCTAGGCAAAGAAGTTAATTAGTCTTAGTTTAATACTTAAAATTTTCATCTATCTACCATGGAGAGAGAGAGAGGGAGGGAGAGAAAGAGAGATTTTCTCTAAGGTGAAGGTGGTAAAGGAGAAACTAATTGAAGATAAAATTCATTTATCCAGGGAGGACACAGTGAGCTAAGATTCTTCTAATACAGAATGGGGTGAGAAGTGATTGACTTTCAGCTTTTGGTATATTTGGAGACAGTGGAGAGTAACTGTGGGCATAGAGACAAAGTAAGGATGGTATAAAATATTTAATATGAACGAAGTATCAACATTCCATGAATGAGCTGGTGAATATCAAGTAATTACCATGGACCAGATGGATACAGTAGTGAAGGCCGTGGGTGACATAGTAAGAATTAAAGGCCTATGTAAGAGACACTGTTTCTCCTATCCACCAGATACTACATGCTCTTGTCTTTCAAGTTATAGGACATGAGGAAAGGTGGTTGTATCTGAATCGATTGCTTTGCAGCTATTAGAATATGAATAAGTGTGATCTAGGCAAAAATGAAATGATTCTTGCAAACACAGTAGTTGGGAATTCAGTAAAGTGTGACCAACGTAAAGCAAGCTGCAACGATAGTTATCATGCCTAGATCTGACTCTATGAGGGAGGGCGTCCAGGAATATGCAGGGTGTTGTAACTCTAGTGTTAAAGCAGAGATGTTCCATAAGAGCTTTCAGTGGACTCAGAACAAATAAGGCTTTTACAGACCCTAAGGTAAAATGAAAGGACACAGTGGATTGACTTTACCAACTTCTCAAGTCTCTAATCTCTTGCTGCCATTGTGCTTACAGAAACCACGAGGTAGGAAAGCCCAGGTAATAAACTCTACAGAAGATAGCCAAGGAGTGAGATGCATGGAACTTGATTAGTGGGGAGAGTTCAGCATTGAATGAGCCTATAGACAGAACATGTATGAAGGAAGATTATAAAATAGGAGAAAGGAAAAATAATAGTCATAGGTTCCCAATGACTGTCCTGTATGTCCTGCACTTGAAATCATCCGTTTCATTTTTAGTTCCTCTTTATTTTAAAATAAATTTAGAGTGAGATATTTCTGAGCAAATAGTTCTTGAGTAATTTCCACCTAGAATCTTCCAAAGCTTGCATCTGCATAATGTATATAACCACTAGTCGAAGTATTAAAACTAAGAATTTAGTATTAACTAAGCTGTGTATTTGGATTCTTACAAGTCGTTCGACTAATATGTTTGGTTGTCGATTTTTTGTAGGAACACTGAATTCAATATCCCAAATGGAATTTAACTGTTAATCTCTTTATTTCTGAAAAGCTTACTAATGATTTGTGGTCTTCACATTTCTAGAAAATATCAATCTTTTGTTTAGCTGAGTGTTCTGTAATTCCTTTTGGGGTCAAATTCTCAAGCCCCAGTAAATCTGTCTCAGAGTATCATATTTCTGGGAGCCTGCTGTAAATTTGTCTTGGTTCATATTAATTTCACATAATTATTATGCAATTGCTAATTTTATTAATTACACAGAAAGTCAATTTTGCTCTAATAACATGTCTCTCTAATTTTACTACTGTTTCTATGATGAAATATGGTAACCAAAAGCAATTATTGTTTGTACGAGAAATGTTTCCCATAGGTTGATGCATTCACCCCACTTAGTGGTGCATTATGGGGAGGTACAAAACTTTAAGTGATGGAGCCTTGCTGAGGTACACCACTTGGAGTGAGCTTTGTGGTTTTACAGCCCAGCCCTACTTCCTGTTCTCTCTTCCTGCTTCCTGTGTGTAAAGAAAATGTGAACTTTATGCTTTCTGACATTTATGTCAGTTTCTTTCACCTGCTGCCATACCTATGATAGACTATCCCTCTGGCATGTACGTCAAAATAAACTCCTTCTCACACAACTTGTTTTTGGCTTAGTATTTTATCTCAAAACAGATAAGTAACTAACACAGCATCTTAGGAAGTAAAGAGTTTATTTGGCTGGTAATTCCCAGTCAGTGTCTGTCACTGACAGAAGTCAAGGCAGGAAATCAAGATAAGATCTGGTCACAGTCTATCACTAAAAGAAGTCAGGCATGAAATAAGACTCAAAGGAAGACCTGTTTGCTGTTCCAAAGAGCATTACCTCTAGCCAAGAAACTTCGCAGCCAAGAAGCATGGTAGAAATCATGAAGGGTATTGCTTTCCGGTTGTCAGGAATATATTCGCCATTTCCTTATATCATTCAGACCCGCATGCCCATGGAATGGTGACATCCATAGTAGGCCTGACTTTCCTCCATCAGTTGGCAGCTAAGACCTCACCACCACCACACAAATATGCCCACAGGCCAATCTGATGTAAAGAATTCTTCAACTGAGATTCTCTTCAATTTTGAGTTGTGTCCAGTTGGTATTTAAAGCTAACCAGGACACATAGTATCATTAGGTTCAGACTATTCTTTTACTCTCTCTTAGTTTTTTGCTTTCCTGGAATTGTAGCTTTTCATATATAGTTTGTCTTTTTCAAATCCAAAGTAATAGTCTTTCAGTAAAGCCACCCCAGCACAGCTAATAGCTTTAAGAGATGACAATTCAGTGTGAGGGGAATGTTCTTATGGACAATGGGTCTCTGAAGTCATAATGCCCATTAATGACAAGGTGGGCAGGAGAAAAACCTTATAATAAATAACACACATTTTCTCTGAAAAGAGGAAATAAAAGCAACCTTGTGGTAAACAGTCCTGGCCTTGAACTCTACGGAAGTGTGGGGCTTGGCCTGTCATTGCTTTGTGTAATCGTTGGTGAAACACTTTGTCTCTCATTTTTCCATTCTCACAATTGCTTATTGAATTCACTTATACTCTGACCTTTTACAAAGGACTTGAGATAACCTTGGGTGAATCAAATTTGCTATGTATTCTGCAGAATGTGCAAGGTTACTGCTGGGAATAAATTGCTTGAGTTAGGTTATGAAGCAGTGTTTTGAGTACTGCGAGTGTTCCACAAGGAGAAGGTACAGCTGTGCTAGGTCTAGATTTCTTCACCACCCATAAATTATATTCCATTTTATATATGCATACATAGCAGTATACTGGCACCTGGTTTTACTGAACATAAAATCCTTAATGAGAACAAATTTATAGACCCTTTACCCCATTGTATAGATTTTTAAATAGCTGAATCCATTCATCTCTGTTTACATTTGCCCTTTGGGTGTCCATATTCTTTAACAATAGGATATGCTTTCTCCAAGAACAAAGATTAAATTTTATAATAAATCTATGCCATTAAATACTATATACATTTTCAAACAAGGACATTAAAGAATAAAGATTCTAGAGGAAAGAGAAAAAGCCTTTTAATAGCTCATTGCCTTGTCAGTGATGTCTTCTTGGGGTACCTTAAAGCAAGCTCTGATGGAGCAGTTTCTACAGATTTCCCCACGAAGTTAGTATGTATACATCATGATCTGTCCCCAGGCCATGTTGTAAAATACACTTAAAAAACTGGCATGGGCAGGGTTAAATCACTTAGCAGCAAAGAACTAGAGACAGTCTTTGTAGGAGCACATCCTGCAGCACAGGAGTCTTCTTTTTTGCAGACTGTTATTTGAAGCATTTGAGGCTTTTCACAGTTGCTCTGCAGCTGAAACTCAGCCCAGGGTACTTCCCACCTCTGCAGGTTTTTGGCGCTTTGCTTTGCTTCTTTTCCACTTGGCTCTTGTTAGGATTCTAACTGATTGGGATGAGGATGAGCTCTCCTTCTGTTGTCACTTTTATTTGCAGAAGATGCATTTCAGAGACACCCATACTGCCTTTAATGCATTTAGTTATAGCAGGGGAGGGCAAAAGTGGGCATAATTTCTCTCTCTCTCTCTCTCTCTCTCTCTCTCTCTCCATACCTAGTAGCTTGGTTTTGTCAGTTTACATTTTCATACAGAGTGAATGTAACTCAGGAAAACGCTATTAGTAAATAAAAACAGACCATTATATTTTGTCATCTCATACTAATATATAAACATATCTATACTCTAGTAAAAAGTCTCAGTGCTCCACTAAGGCTCTTGACTAATATCTGCTCATCTGTATTAAGCAGAAACTCAAATATACATTTACTTTTATCTTAGAACACTTTGTGCTTGAAGTCATCCTACAGACAAACTGGTAAATACGCAATGAGAAATAAGTCTGTAGACCACCATAAGGACAGACGATTTAGCGCAGGGGCATTGCTTAATATATGAGGTCTAGGAAGTCTATTCTAGTACAACTTGTGTATGTGTGGGGACCAACACAAATATTTTGAAACACATATATTTATTTACAATGACAAAATTTAAACATAAAAGGTGATTTCTGTGTATTTATTTTCTTTTCATATCTGCACACACCTTTTTTGTGTGTGTACTTGAATATATGGATTTGTTTGCCAGTTTTTATTAAATCAAACAGATCAAAACCATGAAAGAAACAGTCTTTTCCAACTCACTTGCCTTCTTTGAGAGGTGGCATTCCTTTCATGTCTATGTACTCCTGCAGCTACTAAGACATTTGTTCTTTGAATAGTGCATATTTGTGTCACACACGTGTGTGCCTTCAGGGATTGAAAGGTGCCAGCATGAAGAAAGAATGCTGAGCAAAAACTAAGAGAGGCAGGGGAGCCTGGAACGCAGCCAGCTTCCAGGGCCGGTTATCCTCAGCCCCAGGCTATTGCTGCCATGGAGTCTTCAATGCCAACCACTGGAAATCAGATTACTTTTCCTCAGGAAAAGTGGGGAATTCAGATTATATTATCCATGTTAAAAGCAACAGCTTCTATAAGTTCATTTCTCTGCATATTCCACTTAGAAATGGTATTGTGGTTTTTATCATCCTAGAACCTGTTAAGCTGCTTACAGGATTTCTACCACAGGGGGTGTAGGAGGTTCTTCCGTCTATGGGTTGCTTTCATTGGTTGAATAAAGAAACCGCCTTGGCCTTTTGATAGGGCAAAAATTAGGTAGGCAGAGCAGACAGAACTAATGCTGGGAAGAAGGACAGACAGAAAGACGTCTTGAAGCTCTGGCCTGAGGCTGACGCTGGTTAGAATCTTTCCCCGGTAAGCCACGACCTTGCGGTATTACACAGATTGGTAGAAATGGGTTAGATCAAGATGTGAGAGATAGCCAATAAGAGGCTAGAGCTTAGGGGCCAAACAGAAATTTAACTAATACAATTTTTGGGTGGTTATTTCAGGGGTTAAGCTAGCGGGGCGGCTGGGATGAAAAACAGGTCCTCTTTCCACTACACACAGGTTCATTCATGACATAATAGATGGAAGAAATAGAAAGATTTCTCCTTTGAAGATTGAATCATATTCCATGATTCATTTCACCTCTTACTAATCTGAAGATACACACTTATTTTGGTATTGTATTTTAGATATTGTTAATGATGAGAAAGTGAAGATTGGAGGGCAGATGCCACACACCAATAATTTTATTTCCTATATACTCAGAAGGGATATTGCTAGAGTATTTAATAATTTTGCTTTTAATTTTTTAAGTTGTCAAAAGGTAGGGGTAATAGGGAGATATTGATCAAAATATACAAACACTCAGCTAAGAAGTGTGGCATGTCTGGAGACTTAACATATGATAATTTGCATATAATATAATAGGAATTTATTTTTGAAATTTCTTTTGTATACTTACTATTTTTCAGTGCACATACAAAGTTAATGGACTTTTTTAATGGTCACTGTTTGAAAATGCATACCTTGTATTTTTTTTACTTTGGATATACACATTTATAGATGTTGGTTGTACCATTATAAAGCTGGAGTAAAACATTAGCAAAAGTGCATATGATTAAAAACCTAAAGCAAACAAGCAAATATATTTTGATAGTTTGAAATAAATTATTTCTGCAAGTTGAAGCTTGTGTCAGCAAGCTAGTTGTTACCCTGGCTATAGAAGTTAGATTCTTGTGTATCTCTGTCTCTTTCTATCTAAAAAATATTTGTTTTCTTTTTTTCATGTTCAGGCTTCTGCATTTATGTCTGTGCACTCCAGGTATGCAGAGCCCACGAGGCCAGAGGAGAGTATGGATCCCCTAGAACATGAGTTACAGAAGATTGTGAACCTCCATATGAGTGCTGTGAATGGACTCTGAGTTCTCTAGAATAAGTGTGCTCTAACCAATGAACATTCTTTCCATCCCCTGAGCATATCTCTTATACATTCCTAATACTCATAGCAATTTTGAGATCAAGAATTATTATTATTATTTGACTAAAATAAAGAAATTAGATTCCATGATATATTGGTATTCTCCAGATCAGCAGCTGTTGGAGGGAGGCCACTTGTTTGTCCCAGCCACCCAGAACCAAAAATAACCACACAGAAACTATATTAATTAAACACTGCTGGCCCATTAGCTCTAGCTTCTTATTGGCTAACTCCTATTTCTTAATTTTTTTAATTTTTTCCATATTCTTTTATTTTTTTCCATTCAAAAAAAATTTACATTTCCTCCCCTTCTCCCAGTCCCCTCCCACTCCCCCCTCCTTCCTCCTGCTGCTTCCTTAAAAGAGGGCATGGTGCCCTGCCCTGTGGGAAGTCCAAGGCCCTCCCCCCTCCATCCTGGCCTAGGAAGGTGTGCATCCAAATAGACTAGGTTCCCAAAAAGATAATACATGCAGAAGAGATAGGTCCTAGTGTCATTGTTGATGGCTTCTCAGTCTGCCCCCATTAGCAGCCACATTTAGAGTCCAGTTTGATCATGTGCTCATTCAGTCCTGGTCCAGCTGGATTTGGTGAGATCCCATTAGATCAGGCACACTGTCTCAGTGGGTGGTCCAGCCCCTCACGGTACAACTTCCTTGCTCATCTTCTCCCACCTTCTGCTTTTCAACTGGACCTTGGGAGCTCAATCCATTGCTCTGATGTGAATGTGGGTCTCTGTCTCTAGGAAGAATGGATCAAGAAAGTGTGGAATATATACACATTAGAGTACTACTCAGCAGTAAAAAACAATGACATCTTGAATTTTGCATGCAAATGGATGGAAATAGAAATAGAAAACGCTATCCTGAGTGAGGTAACCCAAACCTCAAAAGACGATTATGGTATGTATTCACTCATTAGTGGACCCTAGCCATAAAACAAAGGACACTAAGCTTATAGCTCACAAGCCCAGAGAAGCCAAATAGCAAGGT
>PVIU01016306.1:0-45408 GCA_004026605.1 Ondatra zibethicus
ATAGAGACAGAGACCCACATTCACATCAGAGCAATGGACTGAGCTCCCAAGGTCCAGTCGAAGAGCAGAAGGTGGGAGAAGATGAGCAAGGAAATCGGGACCGGGAGAGGCTGGTCCACCAACCGAGACAGTGTGCCTGATCTAATGGGAGCTCACCAAATCCAGCTGGACCAGGACTGAATGAGCATATGATCAAACCAGAATCTCTGAATGTGGCTGTCAATGGGGGCTGACTGAGAAGCCAATGATAATGGCACTGGGACCTATCTCTTCTGCATGTATTAGCTTTTTGGGAATCTAGGCTATATGGATGCACACCTTCTTAGGCCAGGATGGAGGGGGGGGGCCTTGGGCTTCCCACAGGGCAGGGTACCCTGCTCCCTCTTAAGGAAGCAGGGGGAGGGAGGAGGGTTAGTGAGGGAGTGAGAGGGGACTGGGAGAAGGGGAGGAAGTGTAAATTTTTTTGAATGAAAAATAAAAGAATATTTTAAAAAAGAAAAATGTATACCTCAATAAAATCTATTTAAAAATTTAAAAAAAGAAGGCTGGGATGTGCTAAGGGTTCTGTTCTCATCCAGAAAGAGAAGGAAATCATGAAAAGAGCGGCTATTTTCTGTCCTTTTTTTCTTCATGGCTTATGAGTTTTAAGTGGCGTTCATCTGTGAAGAATACCATTGTTTCCTCAGGAATAGATATAAGGACTATTCCTAATTTGGTATTACTTGCATTTCAATTTTGTCATTAACGTGTTCTTGCCAAATTTGCCAATTAGCTCCCCATACAGTTTTGCTCCTGTTCAAATTTAGAAAAACATTCTCTACCTCATAATGAGAAACACCTTTACTAACATTTTCACTAAGAGCATCTAGCATTTTCTGTATTTAAATCTCTATGTGGAATGTATTTTATAATTGAAAATAATACTATGGTGTCTTATGATTCTTTGCTTTAAAATTTTTTAAAGGGGAAAATTGATTTTTTATCATTTATAATCAGACATGATATAGAATTTCCATTCTTCATAGCATTTTACAATTTTTTAAATACAGGTTTTAGGAAGTGGTCTCCTGTGCCAATGCATTCAAGTGTACTTCCCACTTTCTCTTCTATAATGTTCAGCGTGGTGGGCTTTATGTTGAGGTCTTTGATCCATTTGGACTTGAGTTTTGTACATGGTGATACATATGGGTCTTCATTCTTCTACATGTTGATATCTAGTTATGCCAGCACTATTTGTTAAATATGCTTTCTTTTTTCCATTTGATATTTTTTGCTTCTTTGTCAAAATTCATGTGTTTGAAGATGTGTGGATTAATATCCGGGTCTTTGATTAAGTTTCATTGGTCCTCCTGTCTGTTTTTATACCAATACCAGGCTGTTTTCAGTACTGTAACTCTGTAGTAGAGTTTGAAGTCAGGAGTTGTGATGCCTCCAGAAGTTCTTTTATTGTACAGGATTGTTTTGGCTATCCTGGGTTTTTTGCTTTTCTATATGAAGTTGAGTACAGTTCTTTCGAGGTCTGTGAAGAATTTTGCTGGGATTTTGATGGGCATTGCATTGAATCTGTAGTTTGCTTTTTTAAATCACTGGTGACTGATTATGTTTCCAAGGTCATGATTAGCAAGTCACCCACTGTCTTTGTTTTCTGTGGCTGTGACAAAATACTGACCAAAAGTGACATGGGAAGGAAAGGGTTTATTCCTTTGGCTTATAGCTTGTAGTCCATCATCAAAAGATGCAAGACAGTAGCTCAAGACAGGAACTAAAGACCACAAAGAAAGATTACTTGCTCATTTTGTATTCTTACACATCACAGGACAGTCTTCCTGGGGTGGCACCACCACACTTGGCAGGAAAATGCCCCCACTGACCAATCTGATGAAGCAAATCCTTTATTGAGGCTTCTTCTTCCTACATTTGTGTCCAGTTGGCAAAAATTAACCAGCACACCCACCTTTAGCCCTTTTAGTAAAACTGGGAAGTCCATCCCACATGATTGAGAGGTCTGTCACTCCAGGGCTTCTCCTGCAGAGGCCGAGGCCTCCTGGCGTGCTTCCTTGTTCTCAGTCAGCTTACTGCTCAAGAAAGACAGCACAAATCAGTAGAAATGGATCCAAGATGCCAGACCAGGCTTGGAGCCTAAAGATCCATTCTTAGCCATAAATGCTAACAAGTGATCCTACATTTTAATATATATGTATGTTTTTGAGACAGGATCTCATGTAGTCAAACCTGGCTTTGAACACAGTGTGTCTATGAAGTTGAACTTCCACTCCTGAATTCCCACCTCTGAGGAACTGGGATAGTTATATAGTTCCCTGTAGATGGACAGACAGGGGAAAGACATTGTGGGTAAATCAATGTGATTTTCCATTAAATATTTAAGATGGTCAGTGTTTTTGTTGCTGTTGCTGATATTTATTTAATAGCAGAGTTGTTTATTTATTATTCATTTATTATTCTGTCATATATTACATCCTCCCACCTCTCCTATTCCTGACCCCTACCATCTAGATCCACTTCTCATCTATTTGATGGTCTAACTTCTTTTTTTTTATTTTATTTTTTAAAAAAAGAAAAGAAACCATATTTTTTCATTTTACATAGCAATCCCAGTTCCCACTTCCTCTCTTCCTCCCATTCCCTCCACTTTCCACCCTCTACCTCCCAACCATTTCCCCAAGAGGGCAAGGCACATTGCTCTAAGGAAGGATCAAGGCCTTTCCCACTATATCCAGACTGAGCAAGGTATACATCCAGAAACAATGGGTTCCAAAAAGCCAGTAGAAGCAGCAGGGACAAATCCTGGTGTCACTGCCAGTGGCCCCTCAGTCTGCCCCAGGCATACAACTGTCACCCACAGTCAGAGAATCTAGTTTGGTCCTATCCTGGTTCCTTTCCTATCTGGCCGGAGTTGGTGAGCTCTCATTAGTTCAGGTAAGTTGTTTCAATGGATGTCCCCATCATAGTCTTGACCTCTTTGCTCATATTCTCACTCCTCCTACTATTCAACTGGACTTTGAGAGCAAAGTGGGTCTCTGTCCCTGTCTCCATCAGTTGCTGGATGAAGATTCTTTGGTGACATTTAAGATATCCATCAATCTGACTATAGGACAAGGCCAGTTCGGGCACCCTCTCCACTATTGCTTAGGGTCTTAGCTGGGGTCATCCTTGTGTATTCCTGGGAATTTCCCTAGTGCCAGATTTCTTGCTAGCCCCATAATGGCTCCCTCAATGAAAATATCTTTTTCCTTGTTCTGTCTCTGCCCTTCCCCCATCTCGACTATCCCATTCCCTCAAGTTCTTCTTCCCCCTCTCCTTTTCCCCTCCTCCTCTCTTTCTGCCCTCCCTTCTCCCCCCACTCCCATGCTCCCAATTTTGTCAGGAGATCTTGTCTATTTACCCCTTCTCAGGGGGGATCTATATACATTTCTCTTAGGGTTCACCTTGTTATTAGCTTCTCTAGGGTCATGGACTACAGGCTCAATATCCTTTGCTTTACCCATAGCATCCACTTATGGGTGAGTGCATACCATGTTCATCTTTCTGGGTCTGGGTTACCTCACTCAGGATGTTTTTTTCTAGTTCCATCCATTTGCATTCAAATTTCAAGATGTCATTGTTTTTTACCACTGAGTAGTACTCAATTTTGTAAATATATCACATTTTCTTTGTCCATTCTTTGGTTATGGAACATCTAGGTTGTTTCCAGGTTCTGGCTATTAGAAATAATACTGCTGTGAACAAAGTCGAACAAATGTCTTTGTAGTATGATTGAGCATCCTTTGGGTATATTCCCAAGAATGAAATTGCTGGGTCCTGAGGTAGGTTGATTCCCAATTTTCTAAGATACTGCCATACTGATTTCCAGAGTGGTATGCACTCCCATCAGAAATAGAGGAGTGTTCCCCTTACTTTACATCCTTTCCAGCATAAACTATCATTGCTGTTTTTGATATTAGTCATTCTGACTGGTAGAAGATTGTATCTCAGAATCATTTTGATGGTGCTGGTATAACTGGATGCCAACATGTAGAAGAATATAGATCCATATTTATCCCCATGCACAAAACTCAAGTCCAAGTAGATTAAAGACCTCAATATAAATTCTACCACACTGAACCTAATAGAAGAGATAGTGGGTAGTAGTCTTCAATGCATGGGCATAGGAGACCACTTCCTAAATACAACACCAGCAGCACAGACACTGGGAGTAACAATAAATAAATGGGACCTCCTGAAACTGAGAAGCTTCTGTAAAGCAAAGGACATAGTCAATAAGACAAAAAAGGCAGCCGACTGAATGGGAAAAGATCTTTGCCAACCCCACATCAGACAGAGGACTGATGGCCAAAATATATAAAGAACTTAAAAAATTAGACATCAAAATTCCAAATAATCTAATTAAAAAATGGGGTACAGATCTAAACAGAGAATTCTCAACAAATGAATCTCAAATGGCTGAAAAATACTTAAGGAAATGTTCAACATCCTTAGCCTTGGTCCAACTTCTTAATCACTCTCTGCTGGCAAAGCCTGTCCTTTTATGTGCTCTGGTCTCTCTCTCTCCCTCCCTCTCTCCCTCTCTCCTTCTCTCTCTCTCTCTCTCTCTCTCTCTCTCTCTCTCTCTCTCTCTCTTGTGTGTGTGCCTATGTATCTGTGTATTTATGCATTACACTTATAAACAAAATCTGAGCTTGAGTTATCAATCTCTTTTAATACATATTTTATGGACATCAACATTCCTAATGTGTATTATGTTTTAAGGAGGTGTCTATTGCTATATCTATATCTAAACATTGAAATAATATACCAGAGTGATACCAATATTAAATTACAGACCCAAAGCAATGGCCATTGATTGTCAAATCTGTGATCCCAAATAAACCTTTTCTCTCTAAAAATAATGGTAATAATAAATTTTAAAAATAATAACAAAATAAAGTACATTTTCTAGTTTTCCCTGGCTTTCCTATGTAAAAAATTTCCCATGATTATTTTACTGGAGATCTTCTATGACAAACTTAACACATAGCACTGTGGTTTGCTGTGGAATAATCCTTTTGTACACTATAAAGATGTGTCATTTTCATTGTTAATAAAAAGCTGATTGACCAAGAACTAGGCAGGATTTTTGGGGCTGAGAGAGCACTGGGAAGAGGGAGAGAGGAGTCAGAGGAGCCCAGACATGGAAAGGAAACAGGAGGTACAAGGCAAAGGAGAGGTAACACCACACAGCAGAATGCAGATCAATATAAATGGGTTAATTTAAGTTGTAAGAGTTGATTAGTAATAAGCCTGAGCTATCAACCATGCATTTATAATTGATATTAGGTCTCCATGTGGTTATTTGGGAACTGGCAATGGAAAAGAAAAGTCCACCTACACATGGCACCCAAATATCTATTACCTACATCCACATGAGACCTGAGAAAGATTTTAAAAGGTTTTAAACACACAATAAGGGAGCCCAACACAGCTTCCTAGTCTCATACCTCTCATGCCAGCTATAGTACAGAGACATATCCCCCGGCAGCTGCCTGCAGATAAAGCCAGCCTCCAGACATAATGTGCTGCTGTCCTACACTTAGATGAGCTGCACTGGCAACAGCTGACATAGCTGCTTAAGATTTGTCTCATGTGATCAGAGAGCAAATACAAATGCTCAGTAAATACAGATCCAATTGAAAAAAAGAACTCTAAACTGATTACAGTATGTTTAAAATATGCATGTGCTTGGGAGAAAAAAGAGAAATGATGTATACAGTCATAGCTTAAAAATAGTTTAAAAATAATAAAGTCCTTTAGGAAGGAATAAAGTAATAAAAAATAATAATAAACCACACAAAGGTGAGAAATACACAGAGAGTCTGGATCCTGTTATTGTTGTCTTTGAATTTTCTGATTGCTGATGAAGGAGCAACAGCTGCTAAGACACCTTGGATTATGAAAATTGTTGGATTAAACCAACCTATATATTTTGAAAATGTCTTGACTTCAAAATAGAAATCAAAAGACATGTTACTTTGGGGAAGATGTTATGCTTTTACTTCCATGGGAAATGAGAGGCTGTGGATTCATTCCAGGTTGATAAAGATTAGGTTTGATCAAGGAAGACCCCCTAAAAATTCTGACTACAAACATAAAGAAATAAACCTTAAAAAATCCTACAAATGACATAATGTATATTTTACCTGCTCAAACATAAAACAAAAGATCACTTTTGACTAACTTGTATACAATGCAATGCAAACTCTGTATTTGTGTTGATGTAGATATGTATGATATCTTTAAAAGTTTGTACATTTTCAGAACAAGGGGACCAGACATGAATGGCTCAGATGATCCGACATCTCAGAGCACTCTGTTGCAGTTTCCTCAGAGTTCTTCACCTAGAACACCTTTAAGGCTGCTGGCTTTGGTGGTTCAGCCTCACAGACTACTGCAGCCAAGACTAAATCATTATCCTGATTTTCTGAGCGTTTCCCCCAAAGATGCCAATGCCCCCAAACAACAGTAAAAAAATCTAGAGAACACAATGCCCACATTAGCAAAAGATTGGTTATGGATGTTTGTCATCATTTAAAGGGGGTTGGTTACAAATTGTTATTGGTCTTAGACAAAAAAAAACTAAATAAGAGTTAAATTCAAAGATTTCTTTCTAAAGGAAAAAAGGGGGATGTGATATAGAAATAATGAGATAAAAGGGTAGACTATTAAATCTACTTTAATCCAAAAAACAACTATTAATCTCAAAATATTTTACTTTGGTATAGATTTTGATTTATTGATACAAACTTAAAGTTATTTTTGCTATGCTATATGTATGATTCTACTCTTATGTGCTTATGCAACTCATTTGAAATGTAAGATATAATTGAAAATACAGGTTAATAGTCATCTATAATAATAAAACTTGTTGTCATATTAGGTATGATTTCAAGGTTAAACAGATACATTTAGGTAAATAGATGGTGTTCAAATACTTCAAAGACCTACGGAGAATGGCATTTAAATGTTTTAACAACACAAAGCTTTTCTTGATAGTGAGACATGTCTGCTCCTGGCAGCATCAACTTACTTCAAAGAGATGATGGTCATTGAAGAACCTCCCTATGGAGTAACCTTTTATGACAAAAGCTAGCCTTTGGGCAAAGAAACTGACCTTGCCTCGATTGCTGACAGTGTGCTGTCCAATCTGGACCAGCAGGATGCAAAAAAGTGACTGTCAAAATTTGCCAAGACAAGGTAGGATAGTCTTTCAAATGCTTCTCAGAAATGTCTGTCAAACATTCTCAACCTGTACACCAGAGTTTGATAAGCCAACATTGCAAAGGAACTTTTGGTGACTGTCCATGCAGTCAGATGCCCCTGTCATTAGGTAACATTACACTCTTCTGGGGTATTTGATGGAGTAAAAGACTAAATAGTTAAACTTG
The DNA here is from genome assembly GCA_004026605.1 of Ondatra zibethicus. Classification (NCBI taxonomy): domain Eukaryota; kingdom Metazoa; phylum Chordata; class Mammalia; order Rodentia; family Cricetidae; genus Ondatra; species Ondatra zibethicus. The sequence goes on from PVIU01016306.1 coordinate 7,440, forward strand.
AAGTTTTCCTTAGTTGTGATAAAAGGTAAATTAGCTATAAAACTTTAGAATCACAAAAATAAGATAGATAATGGAGTATTTTCTCTAATTTTGCCAAATAACAAATGCACTAGATATTGTAACTGTAATTCTTACTTAATAACTGTTTTTGTTATATATAGTTTTACTATGTTAAAGTTAAAACTTTCCTTTCTAATTAGAGAAAAATAAATAATTTTGTAGAATAATCCTTTTATAAAATGTGAAGATGTGTTGCTCTCATTGTTAATTAAGAAGCTGGTTGGCTGATGGCTAGGCAGGATTTTCAGGGCAGAGAGAACACTGGGAAGAAGAAAGGTGGAGTCAGAGAACTCTCAAGCCAGATGTGGAAGGAGCAACATGGGAGTTCATAGGTGAGGTAAAAGAGCCTTGGGGCAGCACATAGATTAATATAAATGGGTGAATTTAAGTTGTAAGAGCTGGCTGGAGACAAGCCTAAGCTATCAAAAGCATTTAAAATTAACAATTAGTTTCTGTGTAGTTATCTGGGGATCCGACTTCCAGGACACAGAGAAATTCTGTCTACAGCAGTTGGTTTGTTACCATAATGTATCTTTCCCTGTATATGTGTAATAAATAAAATATATTGATGATTGCTATTCTAATTATGGTATAAATCAATATTCCTTCCACATAATCTGACCTTAATAGTCAATTCCTGAGTTAGGAAACTAAATAAGTATCTCACCAAAATAATATTTTTAAAAATCTACAGTTACCATGTGATCCTTCCCTGTAGGCCGCATATCTGTTTCCTCCAATTGATGAGAAAATTGAGGCTATAAGACTCAGGAAGCTCAGAAAGTAAAAAGCAAAAGTTCCCTGCCCAAGATTCTATAAGCAATGATGAATTGCTAGAGAAGAGGAGACTCTAATGTAGCTGCCAGCAAGCTGGGCAAAGTGCTCCAGCAATGAAACATTCTCAAGCCAGCACTCGTGCTGGTGTGAATGCCTCTGACTCCATACTTCTTTAAGGAATCTCACACCCATGCTCCTGCAAGTATCCCCAATGACCTCACTGGTTTGCCAAGCTAGATGTGTGTGAAATCATTTTGGGGGTCTGTTATTTGTATCCTAATGGGATAAATAGACATTTGTTCATATCTTCTCAAAACAGGCAGACAATGTTAAACTAGTGGTTTAACATTGGAGCCTATAGAACATACCTACTGTGATGTCTGATCAGCTGCCATTTGTGGAGATCAGCATAAACATCATCTAAATAACAAGGCAAAGACAGAATGAGTTCATGATATGAATAAATTATTAAATCAATAGTTTTTCCTTAAAAATCTTTTTTTCATTTCTTCATGTCTAATTTCGCCTACCTTTTAAAAACAAGTTCACAGACCATCTCATTAAGGATCTATCCAAGTAAATGCAGTGACAAGAAACATGTTTTTCTAAATGACTCTAATCCTATGTTCATATTTCTTTTATTCTGCATCCTTTTATGTCTTGCATCCTTCCATGATCCTGTAGTATGTTGGAGGACAGGGTTAACTTTTTTTCATCTCTTTAGTTTTGATTTGCATTGCACAATTCTTCTCATAGCAGGCACACAGGGGCAGTAAGCCACAAGTAGCTCAGCATATACTCTGCTTTAAATAATTAATCTTAGAAATATAACTGGAAAACTAAAGTTTATTAAGCCAAACTGTTGAATATCAGTTTACTGCTGACACTGGGCCCAGCCCCATGCATGGGTTTTAGAGTGTGCCCAGGCCCATGCATGGGTTCTAGAGTAGGTTCAGGCCATACATGATTTCTGTGAGTGAAATAGGAGAGAAAATGATTGTGCTTCTTACAGCTTTTGTTCAAAGTAGTTGAATAACCCCAGTTTATATAAATGAAACTAGAGAACTGTATATAACCAGATGATTGACTTTAAATTATATCATCACCATTTATATTATGAAAGGAGAGTCCTTCTTTAGTTCTTAATTGTATACAATGATTCCAAACTTCAGCAGCTGGAAATGAGCAGTTTGCCTGTCAAAAGTCGATGGAAACTCGTAGCTGGAAAGAAGTTCAAAGCACTGTTATTTTATAGAGTGGAACTGTCAAGATCTAGCACAGACCATGGAAGAAAACCTCTCATCGTGTAGACCATGAAGACAGAGAATGGAGATAAATCAGCATGCCTGACATTTCAAACTGTGACATTGGAAGCTAATTGGGTGAGGCTTGATGCTGAGGTCACTATGCAATTTAATGGCTTTGTTTTTGTCAGGAACAGTTTGTCCAACCCAGAAAGGGTGCCAATCTAATGTGCATTTATGACTAAAGTCTTTCTCTAACCCTCCTTTCTGAGATCCAGTAACAATTATCTCTTGACCTTGGCTATTTCCTAAAATGTGCTCTGTCAGAATGAGAAGCTCAGAAACCTCTTTATTTGCTTTGGAGAGATTGTCAAGAATTTTTGTTTATTTATTTATATATACATTTTCAAAATAAAAGCATAAATAAATAAATACAGTCATTTGCTTATTGTGGCATCTAGCCACTGAGGATGCTTCATACAGTTTTAAAGATCTGCAAAGATACAAAGATTAAAATATTTTAGTATGTAAGAGCATACCTAAGCAGTGAGCATTTATTTCCAAAATCCACCACAGCTTAATTTTTATTCTGAACCTGGTAGATATTACTGTTCATAAGAGCCAATGCTTCTCCTTTTTTAAAGAAGAAAGTTTCATTCTGATTGACTGCCTTTGCCCGAGTGAAGCAGTCTGAATAAACCAGAAAACAAATGACTACCGTACCTGTGCCACTATTAAACATCACTTAGAAACATATTTGAACTAAATTAAAATACGGTCAAGTTTTAGTCATCACAGTGACTCAGATTCAGAGGAAATCTAAGAAAACTATGAGTATAACTAAGCCAGAGGTACACATGCTCATACTAAAGAGAGCTATTTCTGTTTTAAGACATTCTGAATCATGTCCTGGAAATCTCCTGTAATTGTATTAGAGTAGGAATTTTGCTTTTGTTTTCATTTTTCTTAATAATGAGCAAGACATTGGTGCTTCCATTATGAAATGTGTATGAAGCATTATCTGTAGACCACTGCTGGCACCGAAATACAAAACTCTTAAGTAGCTATAGTTTGCTGAGCACGAAAGAATCCATGGATGTGTTAGTGTGTGAGAAGTTGATAGGCTTGCTATGACATCACTACAGGCATTTGTGGTTTCTTTCCCCACTCCTTTGTCTGATATGGAGTTACTATGTCATCAACAGTGATACCCTAGTACATTACATTTTTAGTGTTTTTAAAGTATATAATTTCCCTATAAAACCTTATTTTTATGAAGAAGGATTTTTGAAATACTGACAATTTCATGTGTTTCTACCTAATTATGTTCATATATTTTAAGCAGCTGGTCATAACATATTTTTCTTTTTCTTCCCCTCCCTCCACTCCTCCCAGTTTCTCCCTACCTCCCTCCCTCCAATCTGGATCCGCTCCATGTCTCTCATTAGAAACGAACAGATTTCTGAGAAATCACAACAAACCATAGCAAAATAAAATAATAAGATAAAACAAAGTCACCACATCAAAATTGAACGTGATTTTTAAAATAAGCAATCACTAGACAACATTGCTTTAAGTAAATCACTGCCAGAACAAATTAAGTGGAAGTCTCACTAGTGATAGAAACCATTTAAAATGCCATTCTAAAATGTAGAATAAAGCGCCTGAAGTTGAGCACTTTCCACGAAATCAACCACCTATTTTAAAAAGCTATCCATGACCACGCTTATAGGTTTTCCCTTTGTAGTTATAGAATTGTATTTTTTAATTTTTGAGAATTTTATACATTAGTACTGTGTTTACATCATCCTCACATATCTTTCTCCCACTTTTCCTTTGTCCCCCACTAAAATTCATGACCTCTTCTTTATCATTACATATGCAGGTGTGTGTGTGTGTGTGTGTGTGTGTGTGTGTGTGTGTGTGTGTGTGTGTAACTTGCTAAGTCCATTTAAATATGTTCATACATATGTGTATTTAGGGCTGACCACTTCAGATTGGACAATCTATCAGGATGCTCATTCCTGGAGAAGACTAATTCTTCCTCTCTCAGAGATCATTAAATTCTGATGCCTCTTCCTCTATGGACGTAGAGCCTAGTAGGATAGTCTTAATCCACATTAGTATTTCAGCTGGTATTTTCCTTATGTGTGTCTTGTTTAGGCAGATATAGCATTGATATTTCATGGGTCCGCTTCCCAGTCATACACTATCTCACAGCAGAAATCGTCATTCTATGGCTCTTACAATCTTTCTATCTCCCCTTGCCTGATGTTCCCTGAACCTTGGGTATAGTGGCGACATGACAGATGTGTCTGTTGGGGTTTGGCATTCCAGAATCAATTGTATGGCTATAGATTTCTTTGTGGTCACCATCTGAAGCAAGAAGAAGCTTTCGTGATGAAAAGTCAGAGCTACACTTACTTCAAGTACAAAGGTAACTATTCAGAATGTAGTTAGAAATTGTACTGGTTTAGGAAATTGGCAGTAGTAGGTATTCCTCTAGAGTTCATGACCTCGTCAGCCATGGGTAGTTGGCTAGGTTTCCAGGACCAGGCAGGAATTCCATTGTACTAGGAGGGATCTTATCGAAGGGCTTTAAGTTCAGGATAAAAGTGCCGCTATTTCACCTCTGAAGATACCTTTCCAGGGTGATCATTGTTATGGTTTGTAAGCCTTACATCAGGATAGGTCTAGTGGTTGTTTTTCTCTCTTGGCAACTTGCATAGTATCTTCAGACTCTGAGATCTGGTCATCAGAGAGGAGATTTCAGGTCAGTCCAGCTCAGTTCCTCCACGTCCTGGTCATAAGCATTGGTATCTGCAGCAACAAGTTCTTACCTTCAAGTTCCAGAAGGCAACCAAAGGCAATGGTAATAGTCTATTGCTTTGGAATCTCTTGGATTTACTTAAGCAACAAGTCAAAGGTTAGAAATGGTTCTTCGGGAAACATTATCAGATAATTAACATGTTTATTTTAAATAAATTAATAAAATAGCGTTTCCCTGGAGTATTTTGGAAACATCCTTAGTGTCATTTATCCCTCCTTCCTCCCTCCCTATCCCTCTTTGTTGTCCCCCCTCCTCAAACCCCAGCTAAACCCTCATTTTTCAAATTCTGCCCTTCATTATCTCTCTCCCCTACACTGTCCCTTTATACTTTATACTTTGTTATTTTCTGTGATTATTCTGGTTTATGTACTCACATTTAAAGATTTAGAGATAACATGACAAAAGATGCTTTTGTCTTGATGAGTCTGGTTTATCTCACTCAGGTATAATACTTTCTAGGTCCATCTATTTACCTGAAACTTTCATGATTTCATTTTTCTTTTCAGCGGAATAGAATTTCACTGTATTCATATACAATATTTTCATTACTCACTCATCCCTAGGAGGACATTTAGAGTGCATCAATCTCCTAGCTATTTTGAATGGATCTGGAATGAATATGGCTGAGCAAGTATCTGTGGAGTAGAATGTCCAGTCCTTTGGGCATGAGGATCTCTGCCATATGATCCAGTTACACCACACTGGAAAACAGTCTTTAAAACCCATCTGGGAATATCAGCCTTCAAACCAGTCCAGAATTTCTCAGGGAGTACAGAGGAGACAAAAGGAAACCCCAGAGAACTCATCACATTGTTCTGTCTCAGAATCTTAGATCTCTAGCCAATCCCCTTCTCCCCAGTGGTTACTCCTCCTATCAGTGTATTTTTATAATTTATAAAATATTTTTATTAAGTGAAAGAAGAGGGAAAGTAGATCTATATCATCTCATCTGACAAATATTTTGCTTATTAAATATATTTTAGAAGTTATAGTCAACACAATATCTGCAGTTTGTATTATTACCTAGAACTCAATGAACTTGATGATGCTCTTTCAATCCGTCTGGAGTGTCCCACAATGACCTTCAACTGCTTAACATCCCATGTGCGCTCAATGTGATCATCTATATTTAATACAATTATTCAGAGGTGACATTTTAACAGAAGTTGCATAATTGCATAAACATAGCTACTTTAATGTGACCTGGTATTAAATCAATGTTCAGTTTTTAAATGTTCCTATACAAAATGAAAATATTTTACAGGAACCTTTTGGTTTGTCTATACGAAGAAGTAAAACTGAAAAATGAGTAGTCCAGAAGAGGTATTTGAAGAAGAAGCTATTGGCCTGGTTTTTAAATGCTTCCCCTTGCGCAGAGCAGTGAGAGTCTCCAGTTTGTCACCCTACCTGACACATTCAACTTACATAGTAACAAGCTGGAGGAGAAAAGTTGATTTTGAAATAACAAAAGTTTTCAAGAATAATGTTACAATAAAGAATGCCTATAAGATCTTTGCATAGTGTTCTTTATATCATTGATTAATACTGCCATTGGAGGCAATAGTAATGATAATCATAAGTTATTTTATACTTCAGATGGGTATGGTTATCATCCCATTATAACAAAGCATTATCATTTTCTTCAGCAATCTTATTTCACCACAGACTAAAAGCCATGCCTACTTGGCATATCACATGTAGAAGAAAGCCTGGGAATCATTTTATCCTCTGTCAAAAAAGAGGAAATAACCCATTAGAAAAAAACTTTATGTATAATTTTTACATCATATGATATTATGCAGAGTTAATTTTCTCATGAATGAAAATAAGATTTCTCATATATCCTTTACACAGCTGACTCCTGCTCCATCCAGTTTACTGTACATTAAGTCAAGACATTTTATCACTCCTAAACTATAGCTTCATGAGGTGGAAGAGAACAGTATTATTTTACTCCTTTGACTTCAGAATAAGAAAAACTTAATAATGCAGTCACTGGTAAGCCCTATGTCATCAAGTAGATTAAATTTTCCATTAGAGGAATGGCCCTTGCTGGACTTCAGAAGAACTCAAAAGCGTAATATATCAATGAATGTAGTGATCTCTCTTTTTACTTTGTTATTTTAACTCACATAAGGAATAAATATATGTAGCAAATGGAGTCATCAATGAACCCCAGAACCCACTTCTTAAAGTTTTCATATATAGCTGCCAAAGATTTCCTGTCTTTACTACTAAGTATCAGACTAGAGAATGTAATACTTGACTATTTAAAGGTGGGATAAATGAAAAGTGGTTCTTTAATTGTTATAGCTAATTATGCAATTTTGAGTACAAATTTTGCCTACAATGTGATACAGACAGAAAGCAAGTTACCAGACATCAAGAAATTTCTTAGGAATTTTGAAGAATAACTTCACTAAAGACATAATCGTATAACCTTCCTGAGAGCAAAACACATTGTTTCTCAGTGGGTACTCTGTTTCCTACAGCATGCTCTCAGAATGACCCACAGCACAAACACAAATTCAATAGGGGCAGTGAACAGAGAAATGAATGAGAGTTAACTGTAGCAAAACACACAGGAAATAGAAGGAGGAGAAAAGAAGGAGGGAGAGAAAAGGAAGGAAGGAAGGAAGGAAGGAAGGAAGGAAGGAAGGAAGGAAGGAAAGAAGGAAAGAAGGAAGAGAGGAAGGAAACTGAAGAGGAAAAAGTGACTGAGTTTGTTTAATGTTGTCAGAGGAGTTTCACTGACTCAGTGGCTTCATTTGGGCATTGAAAGTGGGGTAGGTTCTGAGGAAGGGAAAGGAAGGCAGGATGACCCTGCAGAGTGAACAAGGACCGGCACATAGGAAGCAAAGCTCAGGCCTATGTGGAGGAGATTTGCAGGCATTTGAATGATGCATGACATGCACAAATGTAGGTGACATCGGCTTATACTCAGGGGCACACATTGTTACAGGTGTATTAAGAAAAGTGTGCTTTTCAAGAATTTGGAAGTCAGTATGCATATATTGGGTTTTTGAGTCAGGGTTTTTCTGTGTAGCCCTGGCTGTCCAGGAACTCACTCTGAAGGCCAGGCTGGCCTTGAACTCAGAGATCTGCCTGCCGGGGACCACCACCATTCAACCAGTTTATATTTCTAATCAGTCTGCTGTGTACAAGAATTATGTATTTAGAAAACAAACATAATTCACATATTCAGAAATATTTTTGAGAAGAAAAAGCTGGAAACAGAAAGTCATATCAAACAGAAAAATGTTCATGTCTGAGCATGAAATAACAGTCATCACAACAAAGAGTGGCAACGGCATGCAGAACGCGTGAGTGTAAATGGTTGAGCTCTTGCTGCAATGGGCGTTACGCAGAGTGCTGGACAGACCACATACTGCTGGCCCCAAGGAAGTAGGCAATGAGTTATAAGATAGTTAGGGTTAGGGTAGAAGTTGAAACTAGGGTTAGGGTTGGGGTTGGAGTTAGGGTTAGGGTTTGGGTTAGGGTAACGTGATCTGAACCCAGTACTGGGAGCTGAAACCTGCATGTTAGATCTGGCTTCATTCATACCAGCCATGCACTGGCAGGTGTTTTCCACTTTTCTGATTATCTAATTAGAAACTAAAATAACCTCATAGATTTTTACAAGTATAAAATGAACTAAAGTTTACGCAGGACTATAAAGGCAAATACTTCATAATGCAAGACTATAGGAGATATTCCATATAGTCAGCAACTTTGACCAGCCTACTATATATGTTATCTGAGCTGGCTAGTTTTTAATATCAACTTGACACAACTCAGAATCATCTGGGAGAGGGAACTTCATTTGAAGAATTGTCAGAGTCAGATCAGCCTGTGGCCATCTTTGTGGAGAAATGTCTTGATTGGTGATTGATGGTAAGGAAGCAGAGTCCACTCCGGGCATCATTTCACCTCATCTACACAGTGAGCTCTGGGCCCCCAGGTGTAACCTAACAAGACTTTGTCAAAAAGAAAATAAAGGAAATTTTAAATAACTTTTCTGAATTTTTTCCCTTATGGTTTATCCTTTTGAGACCTAAGAAATTTTGTCTTATCTCAACACTAGAACAGGTTTTTGTTTTTCCTTAAAGTTGTAATTGGTTAAACAAGCATTTAGTGGGGTAGGATTGTTATCAGCATTTAAGAATTATGGAAACAATATTCTGAAGTATGCGGTATGAGAGCGCATTAAAGCCAAGCATAGTTAACTTTCTACATTACAGACAGAATACAAAATAATGGCAACAACATAAGAAATAGAATTGGAATTCCTAAAATAAAACACAGAATCTTCCTTATCTGAATTTTCTGGTCCTAAATAAGAAACTAAGCCACCTAGGGGAAGCAACTTGTGTGGGCGAGGCAGTGGCTCATGAAGTCCTACCCCTAACTGAATATCTCTTGACAATGGAAGGTTGCTGTGGAAAGAGGAGTCAGGTTGCTTTTGTGGTGTGGCCCCAAGAGGCTGCCCACATTACAGCAGAAGACCCTGCATCCATGCACACACTGACAGCACTCAGAGGGCTCTGGGAATTTTGAATTTGGAAGGAAAAGTCATGGAAGTGGTATGAAAGGAATAGAAGAGGAAGGAGTAAGAGTGGGGGTAGATTTGACCAAAACACACTACATACACATATGAAATTATCAAATAATAGAAAGAATGAATTTGATAAAAAGAAACTGCAGAATTTATTTTCAAGGATATTATGATGGACATCCTTGTAATAATTAAATTTGGATAATATCCTAGATGTTCATAAAGATAATTTCACTTATCTGTTTGTTCAGTAAATTCTTAATATCTTGCTTGAACAAATACCAACATACGTTACATTTGAGATATTTTCAAAACTATAAATGTAAGAATTCATTATAATTCTAATTCCGTAGTTAAAATTTTAAAGGATGTGCAAAATGTTTTTATTTATACAAAAACACACATATGTGTATGTACATATAATGCACATACATACAAACACACACTTGTTCATTGTGAAAACACACGTTTTCATAATACAGCTGAGGCAAGTTTCTGGTGGCTTGGGAAACTATTTCATAGTTTCAACTTGATACTTATTATTTTTGCCAACCCTTTATTAAGTAACAATAATTGTAGACCTGTTTCATATTGTTGGTTTTCTCTGCTTTGCTATCACTATACATCATGAACAGTTTTACTAGTTGAGCAGTTCAACAGGCTGAAAAGGTTCATTGATTTCTATATAAGTATAAACATGGAAAAACTGGGGGGAATATTTATGAATAATTTGTTCGTCTCTCCCCTACCATGGAACAACATAGAGACAAGACTGAACTGACTTGAAAGGTGTTAATGCTATCACCGCATAACTGTGGGGTTCTATGGGAATTTTACTTCAGTTATGAGTGTGAGACTGTCTTATCAAAAACTCCTTAATTTAGAGGAAATAGACCCATGGTAAGAGTAGAAATTTTGAGTTACCTGGTGTGAATAAAATTGCACGGTCTTCAGTGGTTAATGATCAGATGGTGGCCATTTGCTTTGCCACTAGTTCCCAAGGTCTGGTAAGGGTTCACTTTGAGATGGCGCATATGTCGCCAGTCTCGATGCATGAGCCTGACTTTGATTGTTTTGGTTAAGGATGAACAATTTCAGGCACTTATCAGATTCAGAGTAAGTAGCTTAAAGCACATTAAATGTTTTTCAACTCATGAAGATTCAAAACATTCTCTACCAAGCTTTTCTTCTTAATTATTAAATCCACGTGGATGTTTGTAGAAATGTGGTACATGTGTTTCTCATTGACTTGCATTCAATTCATCAAATGCTATTTTCTAACAGCCTTTGACATTAAAGAAGCATTCTGGAGCTTTTTTTCTTAGAAACAAGTAGTTTTCTGCCAAAAAAATAAACTCTAAACACAAAAGATTATAATTCCATTTGAGATGCTGAGGCTAAAATAGAAGCCCAAGATTTAACTTTAGAAAAATAGATCCCCAACATGTCATTTCTTTCATTTTAGTTCATTTATTTATTTTTATTTTATTAGCATTGAACTGCATTTGATTCCAATGCAAAGACTTTCTTAGAGGCCCTGATGAAAAGACAAGAGGAAGTCTAGTTCTACATGTTTATCCGGGGACAGACTTGGCAAGTTCTGTCTGATGCCAGAACTAGTGCCTCATAGAAGCCAAGGTTGTCTTTAGGCAGCTGTGTCTGAGGTATCCTGTGTTCTCTTTGCCAACATTGTTTGACTTAGCTCTCTGCTGACCTTGGCATTTCCCCTCTGCAAACAGGATATATGATGATGCAGTTCCTAATAAATATGCTTGGCATAAGGCATTCTCTTATGCACGACCTTCTTTCCCTAGATACTGATTTTGTCTTCTTTACTTCTTATCTTCTTTATTTTTCATCCCCAGTCCTCCCACTTGACACCTCACTGTTCGGGACCCTTCTTTCTGATGACTCAGGACGTGTGTGGGGGTACCTCTGGGGTACCCAGAAGAAGGCATGTGATCACCTACAGCTGGGGTAGTTGTGAGCCACCAATGTGTGTACTGAGAACTGGACTTGGGTCTCTGGAGGAGCAGGAAGTGCTGTTAACCATTGAACCATCTCTCCAGCCCTAGTGCTGAGTTTCTTGCTATGAGACCATTGGGCAAAGGGTCTCAGTTTGTGTTGTAATTCACACACAAAAGTTAAAGTGCCAACAGTTTGATGGATTGGTTGAAGATAGCTGCTGTTGACTAGCTGGAGATGCTTGAAATCCTTTGGCTTCATAATGATGAAAGGATTTCTCAGGGAAACTGTTCTAGGTTGGACATGTAAAAGTAATCTTCCAGAGTGGGGAGTCCAGCACAAATACCCTTCGTTATTACTATAGGAATGTTTTTGAGAGAGGAACACCAGCGTAGTTGAAGAGTTCTGGCATTGCTCTCCTCTGTTGGCTAGACCTTACACTGGTAGTTGTGACTGTTCAATGAGGTGGTTTAAACGCAAGTGGTCTAGTTGCATCCCAAAGTTGCAAAGGCTATGTGGCAGCACTGAAGTATTAGAGGCAAGATGTAGTGACTGTAATGAACAGCATCGGCTAAACAAGATGCAGCGTTCCAACTTATACAGACCTTTGGCACAACTTAATTAAACATAGTGTTTCCAGAAGTAAAGGAGATAGTAAGATCAGTTCTTGCTTAATCTGTGTAGGCCAAAAAGTTCCAGAGAAATGAGTGAAAGGCTAACCTAAATCACAGCATAAGATGACCCCACAATGAATTTCCAAACGAGTCACCTTACAGATCGAAAACTCTTCAAATGAAGGAGAGGCCATACATCCTTGAGGAAGGACCTTGCTACACTAACAAAAAGTTTTTTCCTCATCTTTCCCCAAAAGGGACCTATAACTTCTGAGTACAATAACTGTACACTAGGGGAAAGGAAATAGTCTGAACTTTCTGAGCCAAACAGACACTGGCTGTGATTTGACAATAAACCCAGGAGATAGCAAACTGCACCGTGGCCTTTCAGTAGGGGCTATGGAGCTGAGATGGTGATTCAAACCCCAGCTCATGGCAAGTCTAGTGGAATTACTAGTTCATTTTGTGGTTATTTCTCCAGTCTCCAAGTGCATAATTGGAACAGATATGCTTAGAATTGGCAAAGTGGATTCCCTGACCTTCAGAGTAAGGGCAATTACCGTCTGAGAGGCCAAATGCAAGCCATTAAAATTGCCTTATCAGAGAATGGAGTGAGCCAATACCAATATTGCATCATTAGGGAGATTAAAGACATTAGTGTTCCCATCATAGACTTGAAAGATATAGAGCCTGTGGCTCCTACAACATCCCCCTTTAAGTCTCCTATTTGGCCTATGAAAAAGATAGATGTATTGTGAACAATAACAGTTATCATAAACTTAATCAAGTAGTAACTCCAATTACAGCTGTAAACCAGATGTGGTTGCCTTACTTGGGCATATTAACACATTTCCTGGGATTCAGGATGAAGACTTTGATCTTTTGTGTGTGTGTGTGTGTGTGTGTGTGTGTGTGTGTGTGTGTGTGTGTGTGTGTGTGTTTCTTAATATTTGTCTATAGAGACAACCAGAAGGAATTTGCTTTTGGCTAACAAGACTAGCAGTACACTGTTACCATTCTACCTCAAGGGTATATTAATTCCCCAACCCTGTGTTATAACTTTGTTTCCTTGAATTTTGATCACCTGTCTCTCCCACAAGATATCACACTGACCCGTTACACGGATGATATGATGCTGATTAAAACCAAGTGAGCAGGAGGTAGCCTCCACTGTGAACCTGTGGGTGAAGCATATGTGCAGAAGAGGATGGGAAATAAATCTAAGCAAAATTCAACGGCCTTAAACCTTCAGTAAAAATTCAAGAAGTCCAGTCGTGTGGGGCATGCAGAGATATTCCTTCTAAAGTGAAGAAGAGTTTGCTGCACCTATCTTGTCTCACTCCAAAAAGAAATCATAATGGTAAGTAGGCATATTTGGATTTTGTATATAGCTCATCCCTCACTTGGGTATCTTCCTCTGGCCCATTAATCTAGTAATTCCAAAAGCTCTTAGTTTTGAGTGAAACTTGGAAAGGGAGAAGGCACTTCAAAAAGTCCAGACTGCTCTGAAGGCTGTGGTGCCCCTTGAACCATAGAATCTAGCAATTATACCAATGATACTTGAGGTAACTGAAGTCAATGGGGTTGCTCTTTGGAACCTTGGGCAGATCCCCACAGGTGATTCATGGTGGAGACCCTCGAGATTTTGGAGCCAAGCCTTTCCATCATCTCCAAACTCCTGCCCTTTGGAGAAACAGCTGTTCACCTGATTCTGGGCCTTAGTGGAAGTCCTTGAAGTGCTTGCTGGTGAGCCAAGTTACCATGCAATCGAGCTCCCCATCATAAGATGGACATCATTTGTGTCACAAAGTCATAGTTTGGACATACATGGCAGTAATTAATTAACAAATGGAAGAGGCACCTTGATGGAGCAAATGAATAAATTACATTAAGAGGTTGTCCAATTGCCTGGCTCCTTATCTTGCTACAAAGCCTTCTACCCCAGATCAAATACGGCATCATGAAGAATGCCCTATAATAGGCTAGTTTAGGAAGAAAAGACTAGGTCTTTGTTGACATATGGTTCTGCATATGAGGCAGGCATAACCATGAAGTAGACAGCTGCAGCATCAAAACCCCTTTCTAGGAAAACTTTGAACGATGAAGAAGTTAAAACTTCATAATACAATGGCTTTCTCTATCCCTTCTGAACTAGTTTAGGTTTGGTCTACTTTATAGAAAAAAGACCAGAAATGTAACCTGGTTTGGGCTTCTAATTACTCGATAGGTTGACTTCTATCTTTCAACCCAGTCTCTGGTTCTCTTCCAGTGAGGTGTGTTCCTTGAACACATGACATTTGAATCTTGTTTTCCACTTCAGTCCTCTATATCTTTTTATTGGTGAGCTAAGGCCATTAATCTTAAACTCTGTCATTGAAAGATGTTTCCTAGTCCTTTTAGTGTTCCTGACTCTTTCTCTGTCTGGTTGCATCATTGTTTCTTGTTTTATGCCTCCATCACATTAGTTTAGGATGGTGTTTTGCTATGTTAGATATGATGGATTAATTCCTAGCTCTCCTTCATTCTATTCTTTTCATTGGGTTTATTTCTTCTTGTAATTGGGCTGTCTTTTGTCCTCCCCAGTACATAATACCCCTTCAAGTATCCTTTGTAGTTCTGACATAGTATTAATAAGCTGCTTTGGTTTGTGATTATCTTGAAATGTCCTTGTTTTTCATTAATTTTAAAGCATATCCTTTCTCAATATATAATACATATTCTCAATATATCAAGCTTAGTTGGTAGTCATTTACATTCAAAGCTGGAGATATGTTTATCTTTGTTTTGTTGACTTTTAAATTAGCTAATGGTATCTAAATGTCATTCTGATGTCTGCCCATGTGGGTTAGTCGGTATTTTTTTCCTAATAGCATTTAGTTTCTTTGCTTTGGGTATTTGACATCTTAATCATAATACATCTTGGAGAAGTTCTTTGCTGGATATGTCTTTTAGGCCTCTAAAGATATCTTTTGTTTGGATATCTATTTCTTTCTTCAGACTTAGGAAAATGTGTGCTGTAATTTTATTAAACAAGTTCTCTGTGACTTTAGTGTCCATCTCAGCTCCTTCTGCACAATAAATGCTTAAAATTGGTTCTTAATCTTGCAAAATATTTTGTACATTGTTTTCACATTTATTTATTATATTATTGTTATTTAAATGCAGTTTTGTCCATCTTATTCCTCATCCATATTTTTCTTCTGCATTATATAGTCTACTGGTAATACTTCTCAATGTGATTTTTATTTGATTCATTGAGTTTGCTTCAACATTTTTGTCTCTTGACATTTTCTTTCATGTTGCTGACTTTTTATCCATATGGTTGATTTTCATGTCTGTTTTGCTAACTTTTCCCTTTCTGTTACTGACTTTCCTCTCCAAGTCCTAGACTGACTCTGTATATTTGGGTCCTCTTTGAGTTTTCATTAGTAAACTTTGGAGATACTTGTCAGTAATTTATTCATCCCAGTATGTGTAGTTCTGTAGTTGATCAATGTTACAGTTTCATTCTGTTCCTGTGGCAAACACTCTGACTAAGACAACTCTGTGGCAGAAAAACATCCTTTTGGCTTACATGTTCCAGGCCATCACTGGGGGTAGTCAGAGCAGGAATTTCAGGCAGGAATTTGAAGCAGGAACCATAATAGAATGCTGTTTGTTGTCTTGCCTACTGACATTCCAGGACTGACAGCCCATGAAAAGGTGCTGCCACCGTGGATGAAGCTCAAGAACTCAATTAAAAATCAAGATAATCGCTCACAGACAAACTTGATCTGAACAATCCTTCCATTGAGACTCCCTTCTCTGGTGATTCTACACTGTGCCATGTTCAAGAAGTGAACTAGTACAAGGACAAGGTGTTATGATTTGGGGAGAACTCATGTTTCCTTGAATTTTCATGTTTTGTGTTTCTGTGCCCTATCTGAGCATTTGGTGGTTTGTGTGTCTTCTGTTTTTGTTTTGGAATCTTCTTATTGAGTTGCCTACTCCTGAAAGCTCAATCCATAGCATTGCTTAGACATGAGGGAAGCCGCTACTGAAATACTGAACCATACTAGACACATCTAAAGTTGGTTGAAGCTCATTAATATCTCCAATGGCCATAAAACAGAATCCGATAAAAACTGGAACATAATATTCTGTGAAGTTTGGTGATGTGGGATTCCCCTCTGTATGCTTTGAATACCATTGGTTAATAAAGAAGCTGCTTTGGGCCTATTGCAGTACAGAGTAGGGCATGGCAGGAATTCCAAGCAGATAGTGGAAGAGAGAGTAGGTGAAGTAAAAGAGATGCCATATAGCCATTACAGGAAACAGACACCAGACACTGGACAGAACTTTACCAGTAGGCCACAACCACATAGCAATACACAGATTAATAGAAATGGGTTAATTTAAGATATAAGAGCTAGCCAATAAGAAACATGGGCTAATAGACAAAGCGGTGTTGTAATAGTACAGTTTCTGTGTGGTTATTTCTGGTCTGAGTGGCCAGGAACGAACAAGCAGGTTGTGCCAACAGTTTGAAGTTACGAATAATGTGGAAAAGTGAATGAGAAAAGGGAAGGGCTCAAAGGTGGTTTTTAAACATAAAGCAAAGAAAGCCAGCCTATAAACCACAATCCCAGAGAACTTAGAAAACAATGAGGACACTAAGAGAGACTTAGATAGATCTAATCTACATGGGAAGTAGAAAAAGACAAGATCTCCTGAGTAAATTGGGAGCATGGGGACCTTGGGGGAGGGCTGAAGGGGGAGGGGAGAGGGCAGGAGGGGAGCAGAGAAAAATGTAGAGCTCAATAAAAATCAATTAAATAAAGAGCTAGAGAGGATGAAGGATGCCAGGAGAACAAGGCCCTCTGAATCAACTAAGCAAGGTGCATATGAGCTCACAAACACTGGAGTTGCACACACAGGAACTACATCGGTCTGCACCAGATCTGCTGAGTATATATTATAGGTATCAACTTTTTTATGGGACTCCTTATTTTGAGTATTCTAGCTATTAGCTTAGTGTTTTTTGGGGACTCCTGACTATGGTAATGAGTGGGTCCCTGACTCTTATCCCTCCTCTTGGACTCTTTTCCTCCTGTTGGGTCTCTGTGTCCAACGTCAATATGCAAGTTTTTCCTTCATCTTATATTTTATTTTATCATGTAGTTGTTATCTCTTAGAATCCTGTTCTTTTCTAATGAGAAACAGAAAGGGAGTGACTTTGAAGAGGAGAGGCAGTGGTGAAGAATTAGGAGGATTAGAGGGGGTGAAACTATTGTCAGTACACAATGCATGATATGAGAATCTATTTAAAATAAAAGAAAAAAAGTAAATCATAAATATAGGTATAGTACAAGAAGGTGTGCAGGCTGCGTCCTTCCACCCAGCTCCAGGCTGCCGAAATAATTACACAGAAACTGTATTCATTTAAACTCTGCCTGGCCCATTAGTTCTAGCCTCTTCTTGGCCAACTCTTACATCTTAATTCAGCCCATTTCTAATAATCTGTATTCACCACAAGGATGTGGCTTATCGGTATGAGTCTAACCAGTGTCCATCTTGGGCCAGAGGAGCATGGCGTCTGCCACACTTCCCTTCTCCCCAACATTCTTTTATGTCTACTCTGCCCACCTAAGGGCTGCCCTATCAAAAGGCCAAGGCAGTCTCTTTATTTAACCAATGGAATCAACAGAAATACAGAAGGACCTCCTACATCACATAGGTAGTTATAAAAAACAATGAAAATCAAAATATTACTAGAAGTATAATAGAAGGTAAAAGGAGAAAACAAAATACAAAAAAAAAACTAGAAAATAGGGGGAAGGAAAAATCAATTTGCTCAAAAATACCAAAATATATAAATAAAATTAGATGAAATAAAAAATAAAAACATTATTTTAAAATTTTTTAAATTTATACCAATTAATGGTTTGCCCTGAAAACATACATACAAGTAATATTATACAGACTATGTCTATACATGTACATATATAACAAATGTAACAACAATAGATGAAAAAGAGAGCATGAATTTGAAAGAAAGCAAGGACTGATATAAGGGAGAGTTTGGAAGGAGGAGAGGGAAGGGAGAAATGATATAATTATTTTGTGTGTAAATTATATTATAGTCTCAAAACTAATAGAAATAGTTAAAATGGGAATAGCTATAAAAAATATAAAGTTAAAACACTGTTAAATCTTTAGTTAAGAGATATCTTGATGGGGAGGCAATCTCCGGGTCAGGGAAACACCTGGCACCAGGAAACCTCCCAGGAATCCACAAGGATGACCCCAGCTAAGACTCCTAGCAATAGTGAAAAAGGTGCCTGAACTGGGCTTCTCCTGTAATCAGACTGGTAACTACCCGTATTGTCAACAGAGAGCCTTCATCCAGTAACTGATGGAAACAAATCCAGAGATCCACAGCCAAGCACAGGGCTGAGCTCCAGGAACTGTGTTGAAGAGAAGGCGGGATTGAGTCAGCCAGGGGGTCAAGATCATCGCGAGGGAACCCACAGAAACAACTATCCTGACTTCATAGGAGCTCACACGCTCTGGACCAACAGCTAGGGAGCCTGCATGGGACCAATGTAGGCCCTATACATATGTGTGACAGTTGTGTAGCTTGGTCTAATTGCGGGACTCCCAGCAGTGAGATCAGGGACAGTCCCTAATGCTTGAGCTGGTGTTTGGGAAGCTATTCCCCATACTAGGTTGCCTTGCCGAGTCTTAATACAAAGGGAGGAGCTTAGTCTGGCCTCAACTTCATATGCCATGCTATGTTGACACCCATGGGAGGCCTGCCCCTTTCTGAAAAGAAACAGAGGAGAAATGGATGGCGGGGAGGGAGCAGAAGGGAGGTGGGAGGAGAAGAGGGGGTGAAACTGTGATCAGGATGTAAAAAAATGAAAAAAATGTAATTAATGAAAAGAATGGGGAATACAATGCAGCCTTGTTTTTCTTTCCTGTTTGCTATGATCAAATACCCTATCAAGTACAAACTCGGGATAAAAACATTTATTTTTAATCTCACAATTCCAGGTTACAGCCCCTCATAGCAGGGCTTTCATAGCAGTAAGAGCTTGAAATAACTGACCATATTGTGCCCTCCATCAGAAGAGGGCAATAGATGCAGGCATTCCCACCCAGGCCTAGCCCAGGTATAGCACTGCCCACATTCAGAGTAGTCTTCCACCTCAATTAACCCAGTCAGGAAAAGCCCTCACAGGCCAGTCCACACAATCCGAAGCTCCTCCCTGCGCTCCCTTCCAGGGGGCTCTGCAATGTGTCAGGTGCACAAAGCTAAGCATTGCAACTGGGCAAAATTTTAAAAAGGAAAGAAGGAAGAAAGGAAGGAAGGAAGGAAGGAAGGAAGGAAGGAAGGAAGGAAGGAAGGAAGGAAGGAAGGAAGGAAGGAAGGAAGGGGAGACGGAGGGAAGGGGGAATAAAAGGAGGAAGGGAGGGAGGGAAAGAGGGAGAGAGAAAAGATGGAAGGAAGGAGAGAAAGAGAAGGAGGGAGGAAGACAAGATAAAGCTCTGAAACAGCTTCCTTCTGAGCCCTTGGGCCTTGGAGACTGCCAATCATATGCAGTAGGGTGGGAGTGGTTGAACTTGTGTTTGGATGTTCTTATGTTCTTATGCTTTTTGCAGATATTAAACCTGCATTGGACAAATGTCTGACATATGTCAGAGCAGTCTTGGCAGTAGTGACATCACTTCTTTGTTTGCTGGGGCCCTTTCCCTGCTAAGCGTGGCTTTCCAGTGAGTGAGCTGGGCAGGTTTTCTGACACTCCTCAGAGTCCCCAGATCACACCTCCTGGGTGGCTAATGTCTACTTGTGCATTGTTGTGGTGGTTTGACTGAAAATGACCCCCATAGACTCCTAGGGGGTGTGCCCTTGTTGGAGGAAGTGTGTCACTGGGAGAGAGTTCTGAGGTTTCCGAAGGTCGTCAGGCCTAGTGGCTCACTATCTCTTCCTGCTTCCTGATGAACCAGATGTAGAACTCCCATACATCTACCTATCCAGCCTTATGTCTGCCCGCATACCACCATGCTTCCTGCCATGATGACAATGAATTTAACCTCTGACCTATAAGCCAGCCCCAGTTAATTTTTTTTTCCTTTACAAGAGTTGCCATGGTCATGGTGACTCTTCACAGCAACAGAACCCTAAATAAGACAATTGGTAACATGGGGAACAACCTCATCACTAATATCTGTGCAGGTAGAGAATCTGTCTTCCTAATTTTAAGATTCCGTGAATATTGATACCTCAACTTGAGGAATCCATACTAGAGTCCTTGGGTTCTACAGCAATAAAGAGCAGGGAGGTAGCTACAAAGGTTGATCCACAAGTTTTCTTCAGTCTAAGAATGGCCGAACTCCAGTGTTTTTCTCAGTTGATGGTATCTGGTCACACTACCAGGATTGGAATTATGCACTGCACTGCCTTCTGCAGTCTGCGTTAGTTTGTTGGAGTCTGGTCCTCCACTCTCCACAGCTATCTGCTCAGGTTCTCCCTCCCTCTGGCTGGGACTGTGATAGGTTACATTTGTGGTTTGTTTCGGTTTGGTGCGTTGTTTGTTTGCTTCTTCCTCTGTTCAGGTCCCCAGGTTAGTTAAGTTTAAAAGAATAGATTATCTTTTGTTATGACATAGTCCACCATCTTCAGAGTCATATGGATGACCCAATGAGAGCTGCATGGGGACGCTGTGCTCTGCTTGACTCTCTTCCAATGCGTCACCATGGTTCTTTCTGTACTTGTCAAGTGCACTACCATCACCTTTAAATACCAAAGGTCTTCCTCTTTCTTTACTTGGAATACAACCAATTTTATTCTGGAAATTAAAAATACATGATCTCATTAAAGGGATAATTAGTCTTTCCATTTGCTTAACTTGGCTCAAGGTGAATCAGACTCCCTGAGGCATGGTCTTTCTGTCAGGTAATTGTCAAGCTCAGCTGAATTAACTCATGATTTGAGTCACTTGAAATGTTAGGTCACCACTCAGGACCAGATATAAAATTTAGATTTCTTTTTCTTTTTGTTATTATTATATTCTTTATTATTTAAAACAATTTTCAAATTCAAATATATTTTGATCATATTCTTCCCCTCCCCCAAGTCCTTCCAGATTCTCTCCCCTTCTACCCACTTAAGTTTTTTCTCAAAAAAGAAACAATAGCCCAGTACAACAACCCACCTAAAACCAAGAAAGCAAAATAAAATCATATCCAAGAAGACACCAAACTGTAACCAAAATTAAAGCACATACACACACACACAAAAAAAACAAGCAAACAAAAACAAAAAACCCTGTGGAGTCCAGTTATATGTTGATCAGCTACTCCCTTAACATGACTGGGCTTGTCCTGGGGAAAAAAACTGGCTTTTCCTCTCCCACCAGGTGTGACAGTTCAGTTGTTAACTATTCCCCTAGTAGCTAAGTTTTTATTCATTAACTCATTTCTTTAATATAATGAGATAAAACAAAAACCATCACATCAAAGTTGAACAAGATAAACCAGCATTAGAAAAAGAACCATGGGAAAGCACAAGAGTCAAAGACCTACTCATTTGCCTAATCAGAAGTCCCATAATAAAAAAAGCACTAAACTTTTTATTAACCAAAAAGAAGTAGCTCTGCTTTAATAGGCCTCAAGAAAACTCAGATATTCTGTGAGACTCTTGTAACATTCTTCCCAACATCATCTTGGAGATGGGTAAAGTTGGAGAGCAGATGCAGCCAATTTTGATAGTACAAGTCCCGCTCCAAAGCTATTCACCAGAACAGATTGGTGTCTAAACTGGAACTGTGGTTGCATCTTCAAGTACAGCATCCAGATAAGGAAACCAGGACTCCTGTCTAGAACTCATGGCCACGGACCACAGGATGTTCCTGTTGGCTATGGGGCCTCTGCCCTAAGCTGCCTGTCCAGGATCCAGCTCCTGGGCTCCGTGTGTTTCTTCTTTTATTCACTCTTCACCTAAACTACTCAGCAGGAGTGAGCTCTTTGTCTGATGTCTCACCCAGAAGTGAAAAGCAGGTTTGAAAATAATGCTAAAACAAGAGTCCCACCTGCACATCTCATTTCACTAAGTTCCAGCATACCGGTAATATGTCTTTTTTATTCTTTCCACTTAAAAAAAAAAAAAAAAAAACACTCCCGAGAATTTTTAATGTTGAGAAAAGTATAAGAATGAATCTGCTCTGCTGCTTTGTGGAAGATCAGCTTCATTGGATTTAAGACATTAGCTGGCAGGCTTTGGCAGGCTTGGGTGATAACCTATTTATGACCCATCAGGAAAGAAAATGATGGTCCTTCGTCTCATCTCATCTCGGGGCATCATTGCCTATTTCTAAGTTGAATGGATCATCACCCATGTTAAATGACCACGACAGAGATTGTTCCCAATCTATCACCTCCAAATCTTTGCTCCTTATCTGGCAAATTTCTCCATGACTCTTCTCAGACTTTCTTTTCTGAAAATACAAACTTTCTTATAAAAGTTAATGTCTTCATCATTTCAATATTGGTAAAGATGTTCAATCACTTTCCTCAAGTTCACTGAGCAATTCCCCCGGCATTCATGGCAGAGAAGGAAATGCTGACCACTTAGGTTCAATGAAAAGGAGCTAGGATATCTTAAGGGTGGAGTTAGAGGCCTTTCATTGAGAACTTACTTGGGCAGGACTTCAAGGTCTTGGAAGGAACTGCAGCTGACTTGGGAAGACGGCTGTAATGGGCAGTAGCAAAAAGCACAGATATGGAGAAGCATGGGCTTGGGGATGAAGTAAGTAAAAAGTCAATGAGAAACTTTGCAGGATTTGATAATGAAGTCTGAGTTGCAAAAGTAATTTTATTATATAAGTAGATGAAAGTGATAATCCAAACTCAGACGAGAAAGAGAGAGTGGAAATAAATAGACGTCAAAACAATATAATTGATAATGCATGAGCAGATGATTAAAAGAAAGAAAAGTAAAATCAATTTTTGGCCCAAAAAAACATAAGTGTGTTTAGAAAACAAAGTGTTATGCACATGCCCAAAGAAAAATAATTTTCTTGCTATTCTCTGTGTCATGTTCCACATGGATCCCATTGTCATGTCCGGTGAGCTCGCTCCCTACATAAGTTCAAATCTTCACTCATGCTTTCCTTACAGTTTTCCCTTTCAGGGTATTCTCTACACAACAGCAAGGGTGGTGTATTTTCAATATATCATCACTTAAAAGAGTAAAACACAGTCTTTCAGTCTGACTACTTCTTTAGAATTTTATATAATAACTAGCTGCCACTCTGACGTCCATGCTTCATGGAGCTGACTCTCTGTCCTCCCCTAGTCCTTCTCATTTCCACTGCAGGAGAATTTCATTTCTGTCTACTTCATATGTGTGGTTTCCTTTCCTTGCCATACATCCTATTGCCTATGTAATTCTTTCTTCCTTCTTCTAGTACTCAATAATAGTCCGTGTTATTTAAGACCCAAAACTTGAGAATTAAATGGGTTACTACTACACGTGGTCTGTCTGTGAAAATTCAGTGTATTTGTTTCTCTTCTGGCTGCTGTGAGAAAAATACATTGATAAAAGCAATTTGAGGCATTTCTTTTAACCGGCAGTTCAAGCTGAAAGTCCACTGTCATGGGGCAGTCCCAAGAGCAGGAACTGGTCCTGTTTGTTCATCCACGGTCAATAAACGGGTAACGATGACTGCATGTCAGTGCTCAGCCCACCCACTCCATTCTGTGCCGTTCAAGATCCCTTGCTAGGGAGCAGCTCCATCCACAGTCTAGAGAGGTCTTCCTTCATCAAGTAACATAGCTAAGATAACTCACACAGCCATGCCTAGTGGTCCATCTCCCTAAGTGAACAGCAGCACCAACCATCATACCTGGGCAGGTGGGATCATGTCAGTTTCCCCATTCACAGTTTCATTGGTGGAAGCAACATCAGGACCAAAGTAACTGACTCGTGGCCTTGATCCACTGAGTCACGGATATTAACTGAGCTCTCCTAGGAAGCTTGGCTGCACAGACACCTCAGTCTTGAATTTTGGTCCCCAGACCTAGGAGACACAGCGTTTGAGGCAATTTTTACTAAATACCAAGAAAGCTAATGATCAGGGAAAGGACCAGTGCAGGAATTGCTCATGCGTGTCGCTACACCTAGTTCAATCCTTCGCTCAGTCTAAGCAGTTATCAGGCATTCATGATAAAAGACAACATCAAGATGTACAGCAGTGAAAAAACTTTTGGGAATATTTTATTCTTTTCATTGCATTTTTTCCTGTCATATTCTGAATTTATAGATATTCTGATTTTTCTGGACTAAGCTAAATATAACTCATCTCAAAGTCACCTAGCAAATCCTGGCACTCTGTTTTGTGTATTTTCTCTAAGTTTCTCATTTTATGAGTATTCTACCTGAATTATTTGTTTGAAAAAAATAGGTTTGTGAATAGCAATCCTGCTTAACTTATTGTAACACACTTGTCTCGATAAAGTAAACATGGAATTATAGACATTTAATTTACATTTCCATTCTTGCTTTTACAAATTCTGTTTTAATATTAGTATTTAAAATAAAAAACTCTTTCACAGTCTTGAATCTTAATCTTACTCATTAATGAGCTATTAATGAGCAGTGGTTCTCAACCTGTTGGGGACAATCAGCCCTTTCACTGGGTTTTCATATCAGATACCCTGCATAGCAAATATTTACACCATAATCCATAACAGTAGCAAAATCACAGTTTTGAAGTAACAGCAAAAATCATTTTTGATTGGGGTCACCACAACATGAGGAACTGTATTAAAGGGTCACAGCTTTAAGAGCTGAGAACCACTGTTATTGAGGTAAACAAGCCTACTGTCGGGTTATGCTGGGAAGTTAAGTAAGAATTTCCAGCTGTTCACTGCACTAAACTACAGGTAAATACAGAAATGGGCTTCTAACACCTATTGAGTTCTATTTTCTATTCTATTCCCAAAAAAAATGAAGCTACAGCTTAGACACAGGTCTCTACGGCTTAGACACAGGTCTCTACGGCTTAGACACAGGTCTCTATGGCTTAGACACAGGTCTCTACGATTTAGACACAGGTCTCTACGGTTTAGACACAGGTCTCTACGGCTTAGACACAGGTCTCTACGGCTTAGACACAGGTCTCTACAGCTTAGACACAGGTCTCTGAACTAGCAATTGGCTGCTACATAACAATCATTGCTCTTTTGTAATTGCTTGTCTTTGCCTCACGCGGTGTTCTGATGAGAGGTGCAGTCTAGGCTTGTTGCTATGACAACAATGACTGTGGCAATGACTGAAATCTGCGACTGTTTGTTTGTGAAAAACAAATTTAAGCATTTGCTTAGAATCTAATGGGGCAGTTTCCCAGCTTCTGTAATACCATTTATCCCTGCATAATATCAAAAGGTCCTGACAGAAAAGTCTGTATCCCAGATTAGAAATAGGAAAACGGGAAATTGCCCTAACATTAACAATTCCTATTTGTGCATGGATGGGCAAAAGTGTATGTCCGTTGTCATGAGACAAGCTTTCCACCCTGGAGGAAGTTCTCTGTGTGATACTGTCTGAGGAGCAGACCTAGAGGACGGTACTCGCATCCCCAGAGAGAGAACTGTCAGTGTCTACAGCAAGGCTGGAGTGACATGTCAACACAATGGCAAAATTTTCTTGTCTTTTTCTTACCAAATCTTCTCTGCAAGGTCAGAAGGAAATTTTATGCAACCGAGAAAAAAAAATTCCATCAAGAGCATCCTTTTCAAAATGTGAGCACTGAAGTACTTTCAAACCCACATATCAGATGTCTGTGGACATTGTGATGGTTGTTGAGAACTTAGAGATATCCCGGTGTGTTTAGCTGTTGTTATCAAGAGTGATGATCTTGATAACCCCTAGGTCTCATATTCCAAGGTCTTAAAGTTTTAAAATATGTGTTGTTATTGTTTTCTTGTTCTGTTATTGTTAAGTGAAAAAAGAAATAAAAAGGGACGTGACTGTTCCTAGGTATGACAGAGCAGAAGATTGATTGTGGGTGTGTGGGAGAGCATAGCCAGAGGCAGAGTCATCTGGGAGAATCCAGAGTGAATGTGACCATGACATTGATGGATCATATAAGAAGATGTGGGAGGGAACAGTCAGGAGACCAGGAGAGTAAAGGGTAGACCAAAGGACCCGCTAACCAAAATGGCTTGATCATCTAGAGAAGGGAGGCTGGGGGAAGGTCAACCCATCCCCTAGGCTGGAGCAGTTTAGGGTAGGGGGTGGTGTATGCCAGCCAGAAGGGCCCTGCAACAGGTAGGGACTGGAGGATGCTGGGAGAACCTGGCAGCCAGTACACGTAGATATGTTAAATAGGCACCTCAGTTTGCCGTTTGATCCAGGTTTGAACCTAAGAAATTTGTCTTTTGAGACAGGGTCTTTCTACCTAGTTCTGAACTCACAATCCTTCTGTCTCTGCTTCACGAGTGCTGGAATTACATACAGACATGCACCACTATGCCAGCTCAGGTGTAGGTATTAACACAATAACTCTTCACACTCAGTTTAGTTTTCTGCTTAATATTTCCTTTTATTTTAACCTTTGCCTCAGATCTTCATCTTATAAGATCAAACTGAGAAGACAGTACTTTAAGGTTTTACATAGCTCATTAATCCATGTTTTCTAGTGAGTGGGCTAAGGATGCTGGTGAAGGAAGTTAGGGCCGGTGATGAGGTGGTAAATGTCTGGTGGTTAATTTTAGAACAGTACAATGAAGAGGTGGGGGGAAGTGTATGGAGCTATGCAGGCAAACAGACACTCACTTATTCGGTTGAATGATAAGTCTTAGTTTTTTCCTTAGAAATCTGGCTATGCAGGGTCAAATAGGACTGGTACGGTCTCTCCTGTTTTACAGTCCTCCAGAAGTTCACATTTAAAAAAAAATCATGAGAGGATTAAAGAATGAATAAGGGGCACCCAAAGGATATTTAAGCACTAAAAGTTTTCTGTGTGACACAAAATGGGATATGACACTGTACATTTGTCAAATGCAAAGAATTGTATAGTGCAAAATGTTGTCTAATGTGAATTATCAGCTCTATTAATAATAGCTAGTCAATATTTCTTCAAAATTTGTAATGAATATGCTGTAATGTTACAAGGGGTTAATAATAAAATCTTTGGAGGCAATAAGGGAAGGCATATGAACATTCTGCTCCATTTTTCTATAAAGATAAAATGATCTAAATACATTTTATGAACTGATTTTAAGGAGAAGTTAGAGATAGGTCTATGTTTAAATATCTGGCAACAGAAACGGTAACGGAAAGGTCTCAATGGTGAATGAGGAGGTTGGGTTTCTTCATGTCACCTTAGTTACACCTCTTCTTATCCCAATTTGAATGTTTTCCATCCCTACAAACCCTTCATTGGAGCAAAAATATAATTACATTCAAGGAGTCTGGTGGAGTTAATTTTTTCTTTCAAGTCTTCTACCAACTACACTTGTGTAGGAGGTCCTTCTGTATTTCTGTTGCTTTCATTGGTTAAATAAAGAGACTGCCTTGGCCTTTTGATAGGGGAGCCCTTAGGTGGGTGGAGTAGACAGAACGGAAGGCTGGGAGAGAGAAGGCAATGTGACAGATGCCATGCTTCTCCAGCCCAAGATGGACACTGGTTAGACTCATGCCGGTAAGCCACAGTCAAGTGGCAATACACATTAATAAAAATGGGTTAATCAAGATGTGAGAGTTAGCCAATAAGAGGCTAGGACTAATGGGCCAGGCAGTAATTAAATAAATACAGTTTCAGTGTAATTATTTCAGACATAAACTAACCTGACACCAAAAACACAGCCCTCTCCTCCATACTACATTACACTATAAAAATTCTTGCTAGAAATCTCTCAGATATGAAAATCATTTGCTAATGCATTTGACTTCTGACGCTTCTTCAAAAATTATGGCTTCTCTGACCTCCAATTCTCCAGTCTTTTTACTGGTATGCAGTAGTTCACTTAGAGAGGTCATGACAACATTTCTAGCCATGGATATAATAAACCTTGAACATTTTCAGCCCTTTTGCTGCTCTTCTTTTGTGTTTTTGTTGTGTCTGCATCCTCTAACATGTTCAATAATTCCATTCATTTGGCTTAATTATATATATTTGTTCTTTCATAAAAGCTGTTTTTAATTGACATGTGTACCTATATGAGTTTAGAGGTGCCATAGGAAGTTAGACAGAAGAGGGCATCAGACCAGATCCCCTAGAACTGGAGGTTCAGGTAGTAGTGAGCTGACTGATATGGGGCCTGGGAACTGAACCCTCATCCTCTTCAAGAAAAGTTTGTACTCTTAACTTCTAAGCAACTTCTCCAGCCCCTTGATCCTTTTCATGATTCAATGTTAGTAGCAAATTGCTAGTTTCACAAACACACTAGCACTATGAATAAGCAGAGGGCAATAGTGCCTTGTTATTTTCCTCCAACTTTGCAAATGTATATTATAGAAAATATTTTTGAGATAATAAACTCTTAATTTGATACTTCTTTTCTTCCTGCAACAAAATATGACATCTCTTCATGACCAAAGTCATGGAATGGATAATGTTGTATGAAACATACTTCTAAATAAGACTTCTAAATAATAAAGGCTAAATGTGATAACTCTTTAGTCTACATCATACTAAAAGATGAAAAGTTCAACACACTCCCACTCAAATCATAAATAATACAGCTGTGTTCACTTAGATATGATAAAAGATAAAGTAGATCTAAATATTATGACTATAATTCTTGCTTGATACCTGTTTTGTTGTATGTAATTTTTCTATGTTAAAGTTAAAACCTTCCTTTATATTTAAACAGAGAAGGGGAAGTGATGTGGGATTCCCCTCTGTGTGCTGTGATCACCATTAATGAATAAAGAAACTGCTTTGGACCTATAGCAGGGCAGAACTTAGCTAAGTGGGTAAAACTAAACTGAATGCTGGGAAGAAGGAGGCAGAGTCAAGGAGAAGCCATGGAGCTGCCACTGGAAACAGATGTGCTGAAACTTTGCTGGTAGGCCATGACCTCATGATGATGCACAGATTAGTGGAGATGGATTAAATTAAGATGTAAGAGTTAGCCAATAAGAAGCTAGAGCTAATGAGCCAAGCAGTTATTTAAATAATACAGTTTCTATGTGATTATTTTGGGAGTCTGGATGACCAGGAAATGAACAAATGGCCTCCCACAACAATAAGTCCAAACTAATCCCTCTGAATGTGGATGACAGTGGAATGGCTGGGGCAGACTGAGGGGCGACTGGCAGTGGCACTAGGATTTATCCCTACTGCTTGTACTGGCTTATGGGAACCTGTTCTCTTTGGATGGGTACCTTGCTCAGCCTAGGTATAGTAAAGAAGGCTTTGGACCTTCCTCAAAGCAATGTGCTTTACCCTCTGGTAAATGGGAGGAGGAGAAGGAGTGGGAACTTGGATTGGTATGTATAATGAAAAAAGATAGTTTGTTTTCTTTTCAAAAAAATTTTTGAAAAAAGAATTTATGGTGATTTGAAAGAAAATGGTTCCCATGAGTCAATAGGAAGTGGCATTATTAGGAGATGTGACCTTGTTGGAGTAGGTGCTGCCTTGTTGGAAGAAGTACGTCACTATCAGGGTGGGTTCTGAGGTCTCATATGCTCAAGTCACAACCAGTGTGACAGTCACTTTCTGCTGCCTGCAGGTCGATGTAGAACTCTCAGCTACCTCTCCAGCAGGACCATGTCTGCCTGCATGCTGCCATGCTTCCCATCATGATGATAATGAACTGAACCTCTAAACTGAAAGCCAACCCCAGTTAGACATTTTCCTTTATAGGAATTCCCGTGGTCAAGGTATTCTCCACAGCAATAAAAACTCTAAAACAGAAGTTGGTACTAGGAACTGGGGTCTGATAGGCCTAAACATGCTTTTGTTTGAAGGAATGTGGATTTTGGGAGTTTGAATTAGAAAAATAGTTGAATACTTTAAGTGATGCTTAATTGGCCATCCTAGTAGGATCATGGAAGACAGTGACACTGAGGGTGATTTGAACTATGGGGACCTGGCTCAAGAGGTCTCAAAGGAGAAGAATATTAATATGTGGCCTAGAGATCATTCTTATACTTTAGTGAAGAATGTGGCAGCTTTTGCCCTTGTCCAAAGAGTCTACCTGAGGATAAAGTGGAGAAATTTACATTAATTCCATGGGCAGAGAAAATCTCAAAAGAGCCTAGTATTGACTCTGTTGTGTGGTTATTAGTGGTCACTCTTATACAGCTCTGTAATGAAAAGGAACAATCTGAGAAAGCAAAAATTCAAAATGTGCAATATGAGGAGAAAAAGAACACCAGGAAGTAGAATGGAGCTAAATCCTGTGTTCAAGAAGATAAACAGATTAAGAAATAGAATAAAGGGAGTGGTGACCTCAGGGCACGACCCCATCCAGCTAAGCTTCAAACTTGTAAAAAGGAATTAAATAACAGCTTAGATCAAGATGTGGTGGTACATACCTTTAATCCCACCACTCAGAAGGCAGAGCCCTGCAGATCTCTAAATTCAAGTACACCCTGGTATACAGAGCAAGTTCCAGGACAGCCAAGCTTAGACAATGAAAGAAACTATTAGAGACAGAAGGCTGGTGAAGATGTAATTGAACAAGGGGGCATGTCCTAGCCTCAGCAAGCAGCAGAACGTGACAGTTTCAGCCTTGTGATTCTGGCTTTAGAGTCAAGGACACAAGAAAGGGGCTATGGGATCTCCCTCTACAACTAAGAAAAGCCCCTGAGGCCAGGCATGTGGCAGAGTTGTCCCTGCATGGAGACTGAGAGAGGTCATTGTGTGAAGCTGTGAAGGTAAAGCCTGGTTTGCCTTGGAGATTTCAAGAAGTTGGACATGATAAAGTTGTGAGATGCCTGCCAAGGAGAGCTACTAACAGGGAGTGGAACCAGCCCGAGAGAAAGAAGTTTGTTGCAGTCAATGAACTGAAAGGAGTTGGAGATCTGGAGAGCGCTTTAACATCAGATATGGAAATGCATAGTTTTGAGTTTTCCCAGCTAGCTTGTGGTCTTGCTTTGGTCCAGTATTTCTTCACTATGCTCCCTTTCCTCCATTTTGCAATGGTAATGTATATCCTCTACCATTATATGTTGAAAGTATGTGATCTGTTTTTCAAATTTGATTTTATAGGGAATTATAGTTAAATTGCATGAATCTCAAGAGATTTTGAACTTTAGATTTGTAGAAATTGTTGAGACTGTGATAGACTGTGGGGACTTTTGAAGTTGGACTAAATGCATTTTTCATTATGTTTGGCTACAAGCCTATAGGGGCCAGAGGGTGGAATGTGGTGGTTTGAATAGGTATGCTCTCCATAGACTCAGGTGTTTGAATGCTTGGCCTATAGAGAGTGGTACTATTAGAATGTTTGGCCTTGTTGGAGAAGCTATGGCCTTGTTGGAAGAAGTATATCACTGTGGGAGTGGGCTTTGAGGTCTCATACATGCTCAATCACACCCAGTGTCTCAGTATACTTCCTGTTGCCTTTGGATCAAGATGTAGCTCCTTCTCCACTCTCAGCTCCTTCTCCAGCACCATGTCTGCCTGTGTGCCACCACCTCCTACCATAATAACAATGGACTAAACCTCTGAAATTGTAAGCTAGTCCCAATTAAATGTCTTCTTTTACAAGACTTATTGTGGTCATAGTGTCTCTTCCCAGCAATAGAAACCCTAACTAAGATAATTCTATAGACTGAAGTTATATCTATTATATACATATATATGTACACATATATACACACATACACACATGTGTGTATATAAATATGTAAGCATACACACTCATATGAATTTGGGAGGGCAAGGAGGGAGAGGGTACATGGAAAGGTTAGAGAAAGGAAAAAGATGGAAAACAGTGTGATAATTTTTTTAAAAACACCTCTAGCTGTAGTGAGTGAAGCTTCTCCTTGAGATTAACAGTAGAGAAGATAGAGATTCATGACTGCCCAAAATGAAAAAATAAATAAATGGAAAGTGTAAACCAACCCAAACAAATCACTTAAGCAACACTCTCAAAGGCTCAGAGAGCACTGCTGAAGGGGAAGCAAGGAGTTTGTAAGAAACAGAATATAGGGTGAAGGCCTATGAAAAGCCATCAGCTAGTATCTCAGTAAGGGTTTCTATTGCTATGAAGAAACATCATGATCATGGCAACTCTTATAAAGGAAAACACTTCATGGGGATGGCTTAAAGTTTCAGAGGTTTAGTTCTTTATCATCCTGCTGGGAAACATAGCAGTGCGCAGGCAGACACGGGTGCTGGAGAAGGAGCTGAGAGTTCTATATTTTGATCCAAAGGCAACAGGAAGTAAACTGTGTCACTAGGCATAGCTCGAGCATAGGAGAACTGAAAGCCCACCTCCACAGTGGTACACTTCCTCCAACAAGACCACACTTCCTAGTAGTGCCACCCCCTTTGGCATCCACGTCCTTCCAGACCACCACATTACTCTTAGAGTTCAGTCAGTACTAATCACAGAAGTTTCTGTCTCAGTCCCTTTTAGAGAAAAAAATTAAGACAAAGACATAAAAGGACCATGTCTTAGGCACTGTTCTGTGGCTGTGAGGAGACACCATGGCCAAGGCAACTCCTGTAAAAGAAAGCATTTAATGGGGGCATGCTTACAGTTGCAGAGAATTAATCCATTATCATCATGGTAGGGAGCATGGCACTGGAAAAGTAGCTGAGAGCTACATCCTGATCTGCTGGTGGGGCAGGAGAGATTGGGAGTGGGGAGGCTGGGCCTGACATGGACTTTCAAAAGAAACCTCAAAGCCCCCCTCCCAGTGACACACTTTCTCCAACAAGACCACACCTCCTGAGAGTGCCACTCCCTACGATGACCATTTTTTTTTCAAACCACCATACCTAGATACAATACTGTCATCATTGACTTGCATCAGACTGTAGCTGCCTTCAGCAGACAACTGAGGACCAGCCCTATCAACAATCAGTCCAGGAACAGGAGAGCTCAGGGGTCCCATCCTTATTCTCTCAACTATGGACAATATTTTTTTCTGTTTTTTAAATGTTTTTTAATAATTTATTTTTATGTGCATTGATGTGTGTGTCTGTGTGAGAGTATTGGGTCCCCGAAAACTGAAATTACAGACGGTTGTAAGCTGTCATGTGGGCACTCAGAATTGAAGCAGGGTCTCTGGGAGAGCAGTCAGTGCTCTTGACTGCTGAGCCATCTCTCCAGCCCCTATTGACTATTAATAAATTCTGGGAGAAGGGAAATCTCTGTCCTCAGATGTATACCCTCTCCTGAGCCTACCAGGCTTGGACAGATAGCTCCAAACTCATGGTCACACAAATAGCCATGGTTAATCTTTGTAGGTTACAAAACAAAATAAACAGACATACATGATCATGAAAGAGAGATTTGTGGGGAGAAAGGAGGTTGGATCAGTGTGGAAGGGAGGTGGGAGAGTAGTGAGTATGCAAGGGATATATGTGTAAAACTGTACATATGAAATACATACACATATATATCAATAAAAAGTCTAACCACCATCTTTCTTATTAGAAAGAAAGACAAACATATAGCCAATAAGGAATAATAACATATTCTTTCTAGAACTCATCTCTTAATTGAATACAGTGTTGTTAGAAACCAGATCCTAAAATGGAAAAATGGCCAAATCCTGTATACATGTTAGAGTCTTTAGAAATTATCGACTTGAGTATTCTGTTTTGAAAATTTCACTGTGGAGGTTCTCAAAGTATTAGAAGGCCCTTAGTGGCATGAAAATTTAAAGTGGAGGGCAGTAACAATCACAGACCTGTGGCGACAGCACTGTGACAAGCTGAGGCTGGCATGAATAGAAGACAGGAGGTGAAGCCGGCTGTGGCTAGGCTGTTTTCTGGCTCCGAGGGTAGGCCTGAGCAGAGGGGCAGTGGTGGGACTCAACAACTGAGCAATGGATCCCCCTTTGCTGTCCCCTTGCTGTCCCCTTGCTGCAGTGACGGCGTGAACCTAGACTCACGTCCTTTCAGACAGAACTTTTTTTTCCTTTTATATTTGAGGAAAGGAAATAACTTTCTCTTTTTACCCCAGACAGCATCAGTCAGCGTCTTTTCCCACAAAAGAAGATATATTCTGCGCAGCTGAAAGGACACAGGGTCATTTCTGTCTATATTTCATTAGATTTGAGTTTTCAGATCTCTTCATGGAACCTGCTTTTCTTCATAAATAGAACCACAGTAGGATCCAGAAAAAAAAAAAAACCTAGATGTTCTGAAATCAGTCCAGTGCTAGCTCCAAGGCTAAACCTCAACCCGGTGCTTAGCTTGTCTGGTGCCCAGCAAGCTTCTTTTCCTGTTGCACATTATAGACTTGGTTTTGTTCTCTGTACACACTTGTGTGTTAAAGACCATTCGTATGGTTATATCATTGTCATGACTCTCTTCCGCGCATAAGTTTACTTATTTTTCAAATTCTTATGTATAGCACACACTTATAGAATACAAACATTACTGTGTACATGCACTATTTTATTGCTGCCGTACTAAATAAGTAAGTCTCAGTTATGCTCATAATCTATTACGGATGTAAGCAAATAACAACAACAAGAGGCAAGGGATATGAGGCAGGTGTAAATGATGCACTGTCTAGCACGTGACAGAAGGCAACTGATCAGTGTCAGGACACCTTCACAGAGTAGCACACAATGTAGAGATTGCAAAGTTTCTCACACAGCAGATCATACTCCAAAAAACATGTAACACTGTGGACAAGATTTTTTTAAAAAAAGAAGGAAGTACAGCACATTTGCCCTTAGCATGGCAGGTCCAGCTCTGTCCTCAAGGGGATGGAAGGCTCGATGTAGTCTGAAATGCTGCTTTTGGTCTTTGTTCACTCCAAGGAACTACAAGTGTCTGATCTTCCAAGGCCTCATTTTCCTAATCCACCAGTAATGTCTGTCTCATAAACTTACTCATCAGGTGAAGAAAAATAGTTCTCGTTGAGTGCTTAGAAAGGTGCATTACTGGCAGTCCCCACCAGTCTATAGGGAGATGTGCCTCCAGGCTACACCCAACCACCCGCCACCCACAGGACCCCATTCCTTCAAGACCCACTCTGTTGTCTAACCCCATATACCTGAACATCTTCCCCATGGCCAGCCCTCCCCAGCTGATGTGGGATTCCCCTCTGTATGCTGTGAATACTATTGGTTAATAAAGAACTGTTTTGAGCCTATAGCAGAGCAGGGAAGAACAGAGGTAGGTGGGGAAAAGTAAACTGAATGCTGGGAGGAAGAAGGCAGAATCAGAGAGAAGCTGTGGAATTGCTGCTGGAGACAAACATGTTGAAACATTGCTGGTAGGCCATGACCTCATGGTGATGCACAGATTAATGGAGATGGGTTAAATTAAGATGTAAGCATTAGCCAATAAGAAGTTAGAGCTAATGGGCCAAGCAGTGATTTAATTAATATAGTTTCTGTGTGATTATTTCAGTTCTTTGTGGCTGGGACGAACAAGCAGCCTCCTCCAACACCCAGCAACCCTAGCATACTACACAGGCGCAAACCACACCAGCTGGAAAATTATGTAAGTGGCTGTCCTCTCAGCTGGACTGCCCCGAAGTCCAGACTCTAAGTGAGCCCCAGTACACATTCAGTGCCCTTCTTCCTCCCATCCCAGTACCAGCAAGGCAACTGGACCCTGATCCCACCTCTGGTAAAACTCCACTGCTCTGGTGCAGGCTACACCACAACCCCTGCCACCTAGAGACTGGACATTGTCCCACCAAAACCTACTGTGTCACTCAACCCTACACACCTGAACAATCCCCCCGTGGCCAGTCCTCCCCTGCAACCTCAGCAGACTACATAGGCACAGGTGCAAACCACAACAGTTAAAAGAATAGGTACAGGTAGAAGCCACACCAGTTGGAAAAAAGATAAGTAAATGCCAGTGTAAGAATACATTCAACAACCAAAAGAACAATATGGCACCACCAGAACCTAGTGATCCTACAACAACAAAACCAGAACTTTCCAATGCAGTTGAAACACAAGAAAATGAACTTAAAATTATTTTATGAACATGATAGGGACTCTTAAAGAGAAAATGAAAAATTTCCTTAAAGAATTCGAGGAAAGGCTAGACAAAAAGTTGGAAGAAATCAATAAATCCTTTAAAAGAAAGCCAAGAGAAAGCAAACAGGTGAAAGAAATGGTTCAAGACTTGAAAACTGAAATAGAAATAATAAAGAAAACACAAACTGAGTGAATTCTGGAAATAGAAAATCTAAGGAAGCAAACAGGAACTACAGATGCAAGTATCACCAACAAAATACAAGAGATGGAAGAAAAAAATCTCAGGCATTAAAGATATAATAGAGGAAAAATTATATAGTTTTTTGGGTTTTTTTGTTGTTTTTTTTTTTGCCTGAATCCAATGCCTTTATTTTTATTTGATGATGTACAGACAAGATTAACACACCTAGCAACTCCAGGGACTTTTGCTCACACTACTGAGAAGCAAGACTTAGCCCTCTCTCTGGGGCCTCGCCTCAGCACAGTAGCCCTGTTCATTAGAGGGACAGGACACCAACACCTGTGCAGTGCCTGCCCCAGCTGGGCTGTCCGGGTGTAGCAATGGAAGCCTTGAGTTGTCTCAGTCGGGGGACAGAACTCTAAAAACACATCTCAGAAGATGCCACCATGCCTGGTTCTGGACGAGTCCTTGTCAAACCATGTACAGACAACACTAGCCCTCACCCTCACATGGAGCAGAGTGTTACTTTTCAGAGTTGCAAATCTTAAATTAACAATACAAGGACTCCATCAGAACACCAAACACCTCCTAGAAGGAGACTAAATTCGAGCAAACATAAACCTGGATACTATTATTAGAATCATAAGGATGGGCAGCGGGAAGTCACCCTACACCTCTATCCTAGCACAGCTCAGGACTCCCTGTGAGGGGGTAGGAAGGAAGGAGGAGAAACAGCATGCTTTGTACAACTTGACAATACTGTGTGGGTCCCCAGGATCACTGGCCTCCACAGCTCCTCTATTTCCCAGAGAGCTGCTCATACAGCTTGGGCACGTAGTCGTCCCACTCCGCCTGGTAACATGTGCCCGCCACCGGGGCTCCCAGGTGATACTTCTTGCGGAAGGCTGCCACCTTGAACTTGCCACGATGATCTCCTGACCTGTTGCTGAGGATCGGCTCGTCACAGTTCAGTGGCTTGTCCTGTTCGTATACCAGCCAGACATAGCGGTGGAGGCCTGTGCCACTGGGAGGCCCAGAGCCCACGTAATCGGAGAGGACCTTGCCGCTGCTGATGTCATTGCCCTTCATGTTGACCACCAGAAAATGGTGCCACTCCCTGAATTTGGGGTCCTTCCTGCTGGGAGCATCCGGGTCAGTGAGGACCAGGGTGTAGAGTTTCCCTGGGTCAAGACCATCCCAGGAAATGCTGCTGGGCCTATTCTGAACCTGGGTGGGCGTCAGCACTTTGCCCAGCTGGTCCACCTCCACCCCGGCGTAGGCGACCCGCAGCGCGTGCTGGGGACGCTCGTCCACCTCCTGCAGGCTCAGCGGCCCGGACCACTGGCTGATGTCGGCGGGCATGGCGGCAACGAGGACCAGGACTCACGCGCTAAGTCAATTATATAGTTTTTAAAAGCATAGTTGCACAAATGCTTTTGTAGTATGATTGGACTTCTCTTGGGTATATTCCCAAGAGTGGTATTGCTGGATCCTGAGGTAGGTTGATTCCCAATTTCCTGAGAAACCGCCATACTGATTTCCAAAGTGGTTGCACAAGTTTGCATTCCCACCAGCAATGGATGAGAGTTCCCCTTACTCCACATCCTCTCCAGCAT
>PVIU01016307.1:0-45402 GCA_004026605.1 Ondatra zibethicus
ATGCCTCCTGCAGTTCCTTTATTGTATAGGATTGTTTTGGCTATCCTGGGCTTTTTGTTTTTCCATATAAACTTAGTTATTGTTCTCTCAAGTTCTGTGAAGAAATTTGTTGGGATTTTGATGGGGATTGCATTGAATCTGTAGATTGCCCTTGGTAGAATATGCCAACATCTGCCTCTTGAAGGGGTCAATTTGGATGCCAAGATTCTGGAGTAATGATACTCACATCCGCACCCATGTCTATCAAACCCACAATCAAAATGCCATTTAGACATACTCTTAGCTTTGGTCTTTGATCATTTATAGAAGTCTGCCAGAATATATGTTTCTTAGTTCCTATTGGAATTTTTGTTTCATTTTCCATGCTTATTCTATCATCTAGAACAGCATGTTTTTTACAGAAGGCTGTGGACATGTCCTCCACAGTGACTGGGAATGACTGGGCCACTTTTGACTTGGGGGCCTGTGAGATGCCCCCCCAAGGGGTTTCCCAATGGTATCGGGTAGCCTTGTCTGTCTTTTTTTGATCTGCATTCATTGGTCCAATATCGGCCTTTGCCACACCTTCTACATATACCTGAAGTCTGAGTCCTCCTATTCTTGCAATTCTCAGAGGAGACATTATTCCTAGGTACTCCTTGTCTACAATCCCTTCTCAGATGTCCTATTCTACCACCATTAAAATGTTTGGCATTTTGATGTCTTTTCATTACTTTGGAAATTGCTTCTCCTACCCAAAATTCAGTATTATAGTCAAATGTCTCAGCATTCATTGTACACAGGATCCATTCATCCTCAGGTGTTGATCTAACTTTTAGATGCCCAAGTATCTTTTTGCATTCTAAGTTGGCATTTTCAAAAGTCAGAGATTCAATAAGTACTCGTCTAGCATCTGGGTCTGTTACTCCTATTTTTACAGCTTTAGTTAATCTTTGTAAAAAGTCAACAAAGAGTTCTCTTTGACCCTGTTTAACCCTGGTATATGATTCAATTCATTTTCCTATTTCTTGAATCCTGTCCCAAGCATTTAAGGCTGCCTTGTGGCAAAGGGACAAGATCTGTTCATTGTAAAGAGCTTGAACATGTGGGTCAGCAGAAGTGCTATGATCAAAAATTTGATCTTGGGAAGTCTCAAGTCATTTTGCTTTTCCCTGTTGTTCTAAAATTTTAGCCTCTTCCCTTAAATAACATTTAAACATCAGTTTAGGCTCGTCATCCAGGACAGTTGAAACTAACTAAAGCCAGTCGTGTGGCATCACTTTAATGCTGGAAGCCCATGTCTTTATCAGTTCCCTAACAAACACAGAATGTAAGCCATAAGTTACTACTGCTTTCTTAATTTCTTTTAGATCATTCCTTCTTATAGGTATCTATCTACCTTCTTTGGATCCTTTTGGGCCTTTAGAACTTTATGCTTTGTCAGAGTAGATTACAGGGTAGGAAGCTAAAACCCTGGGTAAGTCATCTCTGACAGCTACTGGCAATGGTGAATCCTGTCCTTATACCTTCTTTCTCTGCTCATCAGCTCCAAAAATTTGTTCAATCGTTTCCAATCTTTTTACTACTGTCTTTTGTAAAGCCTGAATCTCTTGGCCTGTATATATCTCTAGTGATTTCACTGAGGCACTAGCCTCTGGTCTTCATTCTGCACATGTGTTTACAAGGTCTGAAGTTTGTCCTTTAAAGATAACGTCTCATCCTTGGACATTATTTGGATAGTGTGCAGATTGCCTTCCTGGAGAGATAGATTATTATATTTATCATAACTTTTTAACAAATTTTGATTGTCAAATTCAACAGTATGAATTCTTTCAGATAATTTCTCAGTACCCTTTGACATGGTTTCAGTTTTGTCCATCAAGTTAATGTTACCCTTTATAATAGTATTAATTTTTTCAGGTGTCTTTTGATTTTTGATGTTATTAATCCTGTGAGCTAGCTGTTCATTATTAGTCTGTAAAGACTGTATCATTTCTAAAAGTGTCTCATTCTGGGCTCTGTTATCAAACCATTTTCTTAAGGATATAATATGAAGAAAAAAAACTGAGTCCCAGTATCCAATAAATGGATGTATCACAATAACTGTATAAGCCTTGCAGAATACAATCCATAGTATTAGAAAAAAAGTTATTAAAATTTTCTATGGTAATATTGTCTGCAATTATATAACTTCTAATTTTATTGAACTATTCATTACTATTATGAGGTCTGGTAAATTGTTTTAGGTGTAATGACCTTAATTGTCCAGCAGGTGTCGCGGTTGCAAAGCCACAACTAGCAGCACAACCTGGTGCCATGAATATTCCTGAGCTGATTTTTTTTTTGGCCTGGATGCTGGTTAAATATTGAGAAATATGCTTTGATTGTCAAATTAAAAGCAATTAAATCAGTTCTGTACATGGAGCAAGGAGCCCAGAACTCATGGGCAGGGAGCACAAACTGGAAGCTGTACAAGTCACCATGGGGCAGGGAACGCAGCAGTGTGGGAGTGGATGTTCATGAGCTTGGGAAACTTC
Source organism: Ondatra zibethicus (assembly GCA_004026605.1). NCBI lineage: Eukaryota > Metazoa > Chordata > Mammalia > Rodentia > Cricetidae > Ondatra > Ondatra zibethicus. The sequence goes on from PVIU01016307.1 coordinate 2,517, forward strand.
CAAGTCACTGCACGTGGTTAGCTCCGCTGTGGCAGGGGTTTTACAAAAACAAAAAACAAAAAACAAATGCTTAGGTGAAAACAAGCCAGGTGGGCGAGGGTGGGAGACTTTCTGGGCTGTGGATCAGTTGGCCTTTAAGCCGGTCTACCTGGTAGGTGTGGAGTCGGGATCAACATGGGTGCCAGATGAAGTTGGATGCTTAAAAGAAATTCTACACTAGCTCAGAAGTGAGTATAATAGAGGGTTATAGTCCTCTGCTCGAACAGGGAATAGCAACCGAATCCCACAGCCAGAAGAAAGGCTGGACATGTGCTTTACAGCAGCATATATAGTGTAAGAGGCCATGCACAAGTGGGTGGGTAACTTAAAGGCTACTGGCTTTAGGAATTCCTGCAGCACAAGTAAGTTGATAGGCATACACACACACACACACACACACACACACACACACATCCAGTGTATATGTATATTCAGCATTTGTATGTATATATGTACATTTCAGTATATATACATACATACACACACAGCAATGTTGAAGTTAGTGTTACATGAGTTCTAATTAGTCTTAAAAAAAAACCTGGAGCTAGATATCAGGGTAAATGCTGAAATATCAGAAAGACAAAGGAACAAGTCACAGCCCAATCTTACCTTGCTAACTCCTCAGTCAAAAAAAGGGCCGAGCTCCTGTCTCCTCATACCTTATATTTCTCTTTCCACCCAGCCATATCACTTCCTGTCTGTCTGTACAGACCTATAGACCTTTAAGGTTAACTAGTGTCTAGCTCAGCCCTCTGATCTTCAGGCAAGAAGCATAAACAAAATATCATCATAAATTAGAGTAAACATATTAATAATCTATCTGATAACCTTCCATCTAGCTTTCTGAAATACATAGCACACCATTCTTGTCCATAGACACCCTACAACATTTTTATATTGCTAATATGGCTGAAATCCAAAGCTACATTTTTAAGCATCATTTCTGCCTCTTATTGAGTATCCACTACATGGCCTTGCACTTAGATGTGCTGATCTTACAGTTCTAAACCAAAACCTTATAATTTTCATTTCTCTACAGCTCCCTGGAAGACAGTGATTTAACTCCTGAGATCACATAGTTTTAAAAATAATTATTTTCAGGCATTTATTTTACTTCCCTTCTCTTAAGTTCTCCTACAATGCAATAGACCCCTGATCTCACATGACTAAATAGTAAATTCAATTTGAGTGTTAACTACAGTGCATTCTGCTATTTAAGGGGATATTTTGTTTTCTTCATTTAGCCTTGGAAATGACCGCCCATACTTCTCAACAGCTATGACTCTAAGTAGTTGGATTTACTGCTACTATCAAACAGAGCATGCTGTTGGTTACTTTAGTTATTAGTTTACATGGATTATAGTCCTTGAGGCAACTGCAACCACATTTGTGATTTTGCCCAGCTCATTTAGTGCCAGTGACCATTTTGTAATATGAAGTCACTGGATTATGATCTCTAATGTCCTTTCTGGCTCTTACCCTACATGATTCCATGAGACTAAATACTGCTTCTGAGGTCATACATTCTTTCACACAGATCCAAAATTGACTATGAGGCACACATAAAAATATCCTCAAATCTGAGTATACTATAAGTGTTCCATATACCTGCAGATATACCCTTTAAACTTCAATTTTTTCTCGTAGTTCTGCCCACAGCACTGTTTCTCCCATTTTGACTTCACCAACACCATTTTCCTTCCATGGGTATGACTTTTCCTAGAAGAGAGATTCGCAAGAATCTCTTTTCTAGAAAATTTGAGAAATCAAAACAGAGAGAAAACAAGGTAGTTAACCTTTCTTTAAAGCCCTGAATGTATGACAGCTTGCATTTAGTTAGTTTTAAGGGACCAGTGGAATAAACAAGGGAGAATAAAAAGGAAATAGTCAAGTTTAAGTTGTGGAAGATGGACAAGAGAAGCATGTTATTTGCTGAAGCAACATGACACTTAAGTGGATAATAAGAGATTGGCAAATTAGGAAGGAAATTTGCTATTTTGTGACTTGCTGGGTAATATAAGCTAGTGTGACAGATGTATAACTTATGTACTTTTGATCATGGCTACACTTCTTGAGTAAGAACACACAAAAATAACCAACTATAAGATCAAAAAATAAAAAGAGGGAGTTGGGCATGTCTTTCAATACTCTTCTTGCCCTCATACCCAGGGGCAGAGTCATATTTTTGTAAATTATGAAGCTGGGACAATTTGGAAAGTCCTCTCTAGATCAAACATCCTTAAAAACTGTGCAAACAAGACTGGAGATTGCTCGGTGGTTAAAAGCACTTACTCTGAAAGCTTTAGGACTTGAAATTGATCCCTCACCCACATAAAAAGATGACCATGGCTGCTTGTGCCTGTAACCCCCAAAGGGGGTAGAGATCAGTATATTTCAAGAGCTCACTGAAATTGCAAGCATCCTATTAAATGACAGAGTCTGTCTCCAGGCAATAGGGGGAAGAGAGAGTGAGGAAGACAACTACCCTCCTGCTGTGGCCTCTGCACACATATGCACAGATGCACAAACTTATGCATACACCATATACATATAATACACACATACACACACATTATTATGTACACACATGCCATATGCTTGCCAAAATATTGGGAAGACAAACACAGATATTCAAGCATTTTTAAAATGAGAAATCACAACTATGTACAAAATTTAAATCTGACTGCCCCAAATGCCACAATGAAAATAATTAAATGCAATATTTTCATTAAGTAACTTCAAATAGACACACAAACACACACACACACACACACACAGAGTACCTTTCTTTTGAGTTTTGGCTTGTCCTAGTTTGCTTTCTGTTTCTGTGATAAAACTCTGACAGAAAACTACTTGAGGGGCAAAGAATTTCAATTTACAGGTTACATTCTGTCACCAAGGAAAGCAAAGGCAGGAGCCTGAAGTAGAAACCATGAAGGTATACTGCTTACTGCATTTCTTTTCCTGGCTTGCTAAGCTATGTTTTTTTGTATAGCCCAGGTCTACCTGCCCAGGATGACATAGTCCACAGTGTACAGGGCCATCCTACATCCATTAGCAACCTAGAACATGTCCCATAGATACACCCACAGACCAATCTGATGGCGGCAGTTCTTCAACTGAGGCTCCTTCTTCCCGTGTGTGTCAAGTTGAAAACCAAGATGAGTCAGCATAGAATTTAATGTTGTATTTTTGCTACTACTGTATATTGCTGTGGTATGACAATCCCAGGAAATCATTTTCTATTGAGAGAATCAACAATTTGTCTTTCTATTAGAATGACACTATTCCTATTGGTAGGTGAGATAAAAAAGAATGTTGTAAATTCATGTAGGTATGTTCCCTATGTTTGTAAAAGTAATTTAGATTTGTGCTATTAACAATGTAAGGAATTTGATAACTTCTATTTTATGTAATTTCTATCCAAAATAAATATAAGTACAATTTATACTTGTATATATTGTGTTACTGAGTACGTTTGTAACAAGAGAAATTCTCTGGGAACAATACATTAACAACACCCCTTCATTATAATTTTACACATCAGGTAACTTAAACAAGTTTCTACAAACTAGCCACTCTAATATTTTATTTTTATTGTGTGTATGTGTGTGTGTCTGCATGATATGTGTAAATGGGCATGTATTCCAAACCATGCACATTCAGGTTAGAGGACAACTTTGAGGAGTTAGTTCTGTTCTTCCACTTTCATGTAAGTTTTGGAGATAGAATTCCCATCTGCAGGCTTGCTATGCAAGTACTGTTACCCCTAAGCCATCTCACTGATCCATAATCTAGTGTCTTCATTCACATAATTCCACTTTTACTCCTCCAGTCCCACAAGTTTTCAATGCCACATACCATAAGACACATTCCTAGAGTGATAAGAACTCTGGCTCTGCACCTTTATGTCATCATGCTGAATAAACAGGCAGAGTCAGCAACAGGTATTTGGGGAATCAATTCCTTAATCTATACACATGCTTTAGGCTGAAAGGGAACCACATAAGTCACAAAGATAAAACTGATCAAATGCCACTAACTTTATCTCCCACCCAACTTCCCTTTGCTGGGTAACAATCATGAAAGAAAGAGGTACAGAATAGACTTTTATAAGGAACTATTTCTCATGATTTGTGGCTAACAAATCTAGTATCTTTGTAGAGTAGACTAACTGTCTTATGGTCCAGAAATTTAGGTGAGAGTGGATGTCACAATTTTAGAGCTGAAATTTTTCTACCTTGGGAAAGCTAAGTCTATGGTTTAAGGTCTTTAAGTGATTGGCTGGAGCCCACTTCCATTATGAAATATTTGCATAACCACACCAAGACTTGTACTGGTAAAAAGAAAAGATTTCACTCAGTTATCACATAAAACCAATAATCAAAGTCATTTAAGCCTATTATTTTCAGTTTTTATAGAAATACGAAGCCATGTAAACTCATTCATATGGACCCATACAGGATGTTAGAGTGGACACACATACTTCATATTCGCATTATCAACAAATCACATTCATTTCATCTCCAAATACATCCAGGACCAGTACATTTCTTTTGAGTTGTGAATACTCAAATCCACTCTTTTCTGTTGGACCACCAATTTTTTACATGGTACTCTAATCTCTGCTTTGTGTTCTTGATTTAAAGAATTGATTACTCTTATCTGTTTCTAATTTTATGAAAGCATATTTGGACAGAATATTTATTTGTTCTGTGGCAAAATGCTTTGTATCATTGGGGTTTTTATTATACAGCTCCATGTATAAATAAATACACTTGTATCCAGTGTTGTGCCAGGTTCCATTTTAATTGTTCATCTTTGGACAATTTGGATTATCATAACCTATATCCATTTAAAAGAAGCATCCGTGAAAGTTTGTGACAAGAGTCTTTCTTGCTTAACAATCTGTTTTAAAGTACTTTATACAAAATAAATTTGGCAGATTTAGGAAATAATGAACACTTCCCAGATTGGGTATCCTTCAGAACCAGAAATTATTAAAGAACCCTATTGTGCAGTGTTGGTAGCAGGAACTGAGATATAATAGAACGGAAGAAAGATGAAATACAGAATCAAAAGTGGATTGATTATGCCAAAAGTTGCTTTCTTTTTAAAAAGTGAAGCAGAGGTGACTTCTTATATTGGCCAATCTTGGTCTGTTTAAGATAATTTAGTCGTTATCTCTGATTAGTCAGAAGCTTACATGAGTGACTTACTTTTGGTTTCTTGCCATAAAACTTTAGCAATCCCACCTTGCTTTGGTCCAGAGGAAACCAGTGGAAAAGTTCAGTCCAAATCAATGGCGTTCTACAAATGCTACTTAACATAATCAAAAGAAGTTCTGTGACCACCTAATGGAAACTGTTACATTTCCATGTGAAATGTTGCCCATAGGTTCATATGTTTAAACACTTGATCCCCAGCTGGTGGTACTGCTTGGGCATGTTGGGATGTGAAGTGTTGCTGGGCCACTTTGGTGTGTATCTTGATGTTTTATAGCCCAGCCTCACTTACTATATACTTTTTGCCTCCTTACAGTAGATTACAATATAATAATCTGTCCCCTGCTTCTGCCTCCATGTATTCCCTGTCTGATGGAAAGCATCGCTTTGAACTTTAGGCAGAACTCATCCTCTTTTCAGTTGCCATGATTTTGTCATGGATTTTTTGTCACAACAACAAGGAAAGAAACTGACAGAGACATTGACTTTTCCTGGCAAACATGTTTTCTCTGTGAGGCTTTTGTTTTCATTGTTCCTGTTGCGCTTATATAATTTCCAGGAGTGGAAAGGGAAAAAACAAACTTATGCAACCTTTCTCCTATGGCAGTGGCTGCCAATTCTTGCTTGAATAATAGCTGATGCAAAATAAGTTCTCCATAAAACTGTTTAGATAAAAGAATTAATGATTAATCCTGCAAAGTGCATTCTGTACTCCTGAAACTTAGATATTTTACTAAGATGTCTAGATTAGGGCCCTAGGGCCATTACATACTCATAATCTCTAGCTTCACTTGGAAATCTTTGGGTGGGGAGGTTCAAGACAAGGATTCTCTGTCTAGACTTGGCTATCCTGGAACTCACAGTGCAGACCAGGGTGGCCTCAAACCCACAGAGATCCACTGCATGTGCCTCCTGAGTACTGGGATTAAAGGTGTGCACCACTGTGCCTGACTCACTTAGAAAATGGTTTGTGCTGCCACTTTGATGAGCCAGTTTCCTGTTTTCCTCAGTAACAATAATTACATATCACATGACAGTTTGGTCAGATGTGGTCCACATATATGATAGCAGTTCCATGTGATTATATACCACTGACTTTGTAGCTATTTTTATGTATGTAAGCACATTCTGATATTTGTACAATGATGAAATAATATAGCAACAAATTTCTCAGAGCTTCTGTAGCCCTATGTAAAATGATTCCTGATTATATTCCACCCATAGTCTTCTATTCACTCAGTCTATGACTATCCACCTGCATTGCTCGCAAATAGTCTTTAGCTCCTGATCCAATATGAAAACAGTTTTCAGGTGGAAATCTCAGATACAAAATTAGGTGGGTGTAAGTATAGTTATTAGGCACTCGTAATTCACTTTGGGTGTAAATCATTGCTTTTGACATGCTATTTTTAACTAGAGGAAAATCAACGTCACGGAATTCAACTTGCAGCCCCCTATGCAGGCGCATTCATCCCACTCAATTCCTGCTCATATCTGCAGGGTGCAGACAAGGCAGCCTTTTAAACAACATCAAATTCCACCTTTCCCATTCTTGCTCTACATCTCTTCTCTTCATCACCTAAGGAACTTTGAAGTAATTACCCACAAGTCCCTTTACTCCTTTACATGGAACCTCTCTTTCCCTCCTCCCCTTCCATCTCTGTCTGTTAAAGTGCTCAAGCTGAGATCTCCTTTCTTCCCTATGATATCCGTATTACAGCTTTTTAAAAATTTGTTTGTTTAATTTTTGATTTTTCAAGACAGGGTTTCTCTGTGTAGTCCTTGCTCTACTGGAACTTTGAAAATCAGGCTGTCCTTGAACTCAGATCTGCCTGCCTCTGCCTACTGTGTGCTTAGATAAAAAGACGTGCACCACCACAGTCCAGTCATATTTCAGTTTCTTAACCAAGGCTTATGCTGTAATGCCAGAAAGTCAGAGTAGAGGTCCAGGGAGAAAGCCTGTTGGGCACAGGTGGCAAAGATGCTATGATTCAGAAACTAAGCAAACACGGACGGTATCTTATTCAAAGCACAAACAATTCGGAACTGAAATGACAGAGGCTGAATTCAGTCACTTATGCACATTCTACCACAAGCTTCAATTACTTTGGGAACTGGGGCAGGGAAAAATCCTTGGGGTACACTGGTCTGTTCCTCGTACAGAAAGACCAAGCAGGGGCTGAAACAGGAAAGCTGAGGTTGGCTGATGATGACAGTTGGATTGAAATATTTGAAATGTGTTTCATGAAAATCTTGAGTTAGGCCTATAATGTAGGAGTAGAATGAGGGAGACAGATATATCTGCAATGTAAGAAAGAATTTTCCGTCAGAACCCTCAGAAAATGGAATGATTTAGCTAGAGTATCATTATACTTTTTATCACTAAAGAAGTTTAGCCCTGAAGCCAAATAATCATTTACTAGGCAATTCTTACAGCACATTATTTATTTAGTCACAGGACTCCTTTCTTTAGTGAAGGGAAGCATGAGATTTATTTTGTACCCTGTAGGGAGGGAGGGAGTACTGAGTACATGAAGCTCTGAGTGAATGTATATTGTTCACATGGACAAAGCCATGACAAAGACCGAGGCCTCAGCTCCATGGGAAGTTGGCAAAGCTTTTCCCTATATGGGTCTGTCTTGCTCAATCTGTCAAGGGATTCTTCCTCTAGTTCGAGTACAAGTATTTAAGAATGATTGATCAGTGTATGCAAAAACAGGCAACTGCAGCTTCCTCCTCCAAGATGTGTATAGCCCTAGACTACTTGCTTCCAGAGACCTCCTCCTGGGACTGACTAACCACTTCCCCTGTTCTGTACATCATAAAGATGTTCAAGTTCCCAGTGTCAGTGGTATAGGTATGGTTCCATCAGACTGCACAGCCCATCTGATCCCATCTTTTCTCTGTGTCTGTGTGTCTGTCCTTTCTGCATACCCTCATTGCCCCGATCAAGGCTGAGTGGGTTGCAGCTGTACCCTCAATATGTTTTAGTGTCTGACTCAATTCCTACTACATAGTAGGTATTCAAATAGTTAGCTATTCATAATGAGAAATAATGGTAATCTCTTGTAGCAATGAGGGACTCGGGCTGCGTTCCCAGCGCCGGGCCCCTTGTTCTGTCCCACCCGGCTCCTGGTGCGTACCCAAAATAATTACACGGAAACTGTATTCATTTAAATACTGCCTGGCCCATTATCTCCAGCCCCTTATTGGCTAACTCTCACATATTATTTTAGCCCATCTCCATTAATGTGTATCGCCACTTGAGTTGTGGCTTACCGGGAAAGATTCAGCGTGTGTGACCTGGCAGGCTTCATGGCGGCAGCTCTCTCTAACTCTGTCCCCTTCCCAGCATTCTGTTCTCTTTATCCTGTCTATCTAAGTCCTGCCCTATCAGAAGGCCAAGGCAGTTTCTTTATTAACCAATAAAAGCAACCCAAATACAGAAGGACCTCCTACACCAATCTCTCTGGGTAAACTGGGAGTGGGGGTAAAGGGGGTGGGGGGGACATGGTGAATGGGAACTTGAGGGGGAAGCTCGCTGGGCTGGCTGGACTGGCTGGCTGGGTGTGGTATGCCGGTTGGGGGTAGAACGGAGAGGGAGAGTAAGGAAAGAGACAACTTGATGGGAGGCATTTCAGGATTAGAGAGAAATCTGGTGTCAGGGAAACTCCTTGTAATCTACAAGGATGATCCCAGCTAAGACCCCTAGCAATAGTGCAGAGGGTGCTTGAACTGGCTAGCCATCTACTGTAATCAGATTGGAGACTATCCTAATTGCCATCGCAGAACCTTTATGAGATCAACAGCCGAGCACTGGGCTGAGCTCTGTGAGTCCTACTGAAGAAAAGGAGGAGGGATTGTATGAGCCAGGGGGTCAGTGTCGTGACAGGGAATCCATAGAGACAGCTCACCTGAGCTCATGGGAGCACATAGATCTGGCCCAACAGTTAGGAAACCTGCATGGGACTGACCTAGGCCCTCTGCATGTGTGTGACAGTTGTATAGCTTGGTCTGTTTGTAAGGCTCCTATGCAGTGAGGTCAGGACGTGTGCCTGGCGGTTTGCTGACTTTGGGGAACCTGTTCCCCATGCTGGATTACCTTTCTCAGCCTTTATGTAGGGGAGGAATTTGGTCCTACCTCAACTTGATGTGCCATGCTTTGTTCAAGCCTGTGGCAAGGCCTGCCCCTTTCTGAATGGAGAAGGAGGAAGAGTAGGTGGATGAAGAGGAGATAGATGGGAGTTGGGTGGGGGAAACATGAGAAGAGGAAGAGGAAACTGTGGTTGGTATAAAAAATAAATGGAAAAATGATAACTAAATAAAAATGATAATCTCTCAATAAATAATTCATTAAGCTAATACTTTAAAATAAAAAAAAATGGGCAACATGAGTAAAAGAAGACAGAGACCATCCTGTCCCGATGTACTGTTGTGTTGTGACTGCTGTAAAATATCTAAAAGAATTTGCTCAACTGAAAAACACTATTATCAATATTAAGCATTTTCAGGGAATTCATGCTTTTTATCTCAAACATGCCATTAGTGTTATGTGATAAACAATAATATACATTCTTAGGTTTTTTATTCTGAGAAATTAATAACTCATAAGGACCAAATAAATTTATACAAAGGAATTGAAAGGAAAACAAGAGCTATACTATGTGGTCCCATGTACATACGAACACTTCTGGTTCCCAGGGAGCCAATCTGAATGTATTATTTGGTTGGTGAATTTGACTGCTGACACTTGTTAAAGCATCAGCATTAATTTCAATAATAGCATGGTTCATAACATTGGGTACTATCATGGGTGGTTTTGATCTTTTTGATTATTTGTCAAATAGGAACAATAACTCCTATTATAATTCTATGATCAACTGAGATAATGTAAAGCAGGTTCTTCAAACTGAGTTGTACAGATGCTTCATTTTTCTGCTCTTTTGATATATAGATATTTATTTCTTATTATGCCTGTAGTTGGCACCCAGCTTTATCTAGTTTGCATGTTTCCCTGGAGGGAAAATAATTGGGCCTAGAGCATATAATTAAATTGGCTGGGGTGCCTGTTAAAATGTAGGTTAAAGAATGCATCCTTTGGCAGAAAGGACACAACTTCCTGTTGAAAATGTCAGCTGGGTAGGTATGAAATGGAAGATGAGGGTTACTGGGGAGATGACTGATTGTCACTCTGGTAGTTGTTTTACTCTCTCACTGATATTTGCTTCTGTTTTTTGATGGACCTTTCTAGAAGCTGCTTGATGCTGTAGGATTCTATTTTCGGTGATTCTACACTGCCTGCCTGTAGGAGTATTCAAAAAATAGCACTGAAATCATCCAGTCTTCTGCATTCTCTTGATTGTTGTTCTCCATAATACCTATGGAATGTTCTGGAACTACAACATTCTGAGGTAAGGAAGGAGCTGCATAGAACAGTCTCATCTCAGTTCTATCTTCTCCTAGAAACAGTGTGCTTCTCACTACTTCCTCGTGGTTCTGGAGACATAAAACCCTGGAGACATAAAATCCAGGGCAAGTTGCTTTCTGGAGCTTCTCATCTGGTGTAAGTAGGAGCAGTCTGGCTTCATCTACCCCAAGAAGCTTTCTGGGCTAAGACTTAGAGCAACATCTTGACTTCTGCTGTCTCTTGCTGCCTATCTGTAAATAATAAAGTTGCTTCATGTAACTTGCTGTACGTGTGGGTATTCCATTTCCTCAGATAGACAAGTGGATAATCCGTCCACAGTGAAATGTCTCTGTACTTCCTGCTATCTGAAGTCCTTATACATGAGGAGTGGTTGACAACATGGAAGTGAGTGGTGCCTGCCACATCCACAACAAGGGCAGCTGCAATTCAATGTTAACTAAGTCAAATTAGCAATGGTTGCATAGCACAGGACCATTTGTGCTTTAAAGTAAACCCACATTTCTGTGCAAACGGCTAACTTCCTGTCTCCTGCTATAGTAAGGCTAGCTACATTGAAGCATGAAAAGCTGAACTACTGAGGCAAGAACAATATATTTTTTCAGTGGTCAAGTTCTGTGGTGGCATTCTGGAGCAGACTGCCTTATGTCTGTGTCTTCTCCCTTTGCTCTCTAGAACTAGAAGGAACATTTAAAAATAATGTCCATTTAAAAGTTAAAATATCTTTATTGTCTTCATTTTAAAAGCTCCTTTTTTTTTCTGTTTCTGATTCTGTGCGTCAATGAACACATTTATTTCCAATCACTGAGAGGAATAGGCGCTCTTTCAGTCTGTATCAGCTTACAAGACAGGATGAAAAAAACCACAGGCTTATGGGATGCTTCCTGTAGGGGCCAAATTGCTTGTCACTCTTGCTTCACCAAGCTGTCTAGAAAAACATTTGGTTTCCAGATGTTCTGTATGACAGGACCCTTGTTCTTTCTCAGGGTCCACATGACTTGTGCTATGTGAGATATCATAAGAATGTATTTACATAATGTTTTCAGATAAATATGTAATTGCTAGGACAAGAATACAAATGAGTGATGTAGGCTTGGAAGGATTCAATAACATCCATTAATTAACCTTGTGTAATACCTTTGTGATACTGTGTTGGTGTCATTTGGACAGATTCTTAAGAAAAAATATAGATTCCTTGACTTTCTTCTCCATTCTGAACATGATCCCGACATAATCTGGGTATCTGCATATTTAATAAACTCTCCATATTGTTCTGATACACAGTAAGGATCAAAAATTTCTGCTTGTTCTAAATAGAGCTTTCATAATTGAAAGGTAAACATATCTGTACAAATACACATCTCAGTCAGTCTTCCTTACATCAGCTCCAGACCCACAGGCTGCCATGTTTGGGGGAAAAAGTAGTTTCAAGATAATGAAAGTCAAAATGTGTTGTACTCAAATGAAGACCAATGGGGTAGGACAGTGAACTGAATGAAATTAAATATGGCCTTTGTTGACATTTAAGTGCCATTTATTAAATATTTAATGTCTTTTCAGAAGTAGACAAGAGTTTTCTGTTTTAGTCTTCTGTCAATAAAATTGGCCCCAGTGGTAGATGTTGTACTAGCTATAGGACTTCCTCAATTTTAATCCTTTTTATTTTATGTATGTGATATATATGTTTCTGTATGTGTGCATGTGTGTATGTGTGCATGAGTGTACATGTGGGTGCTAGAGGGGAGGGAGAAATTGGGTGTCTTCTTTAGCCCCTCTTCACCTTATTTTTTGAGACAAGGTTAACATGGGGCCAGTAAACATGGAACTCCAATTCAGGTAGCCTGTCTGGCCTCTCTCTTCTATTCCCAGTGTTGAGGTTACAGTCCACCAAGTCCAGCATTTTTGTTTATCAAGACTCAGGTTCTCATGCCCATAAAGCAAGCTCTTTGCCTACGAAGCCACATCCCCAGCCATGAAAAGTTTCATTCTTTTTGTTTGTTGGTATTTCACCTCAGACTCAATCATTTATCCATTACTGATAACTATATGCACGTGTATAGTCGTTCATCATACTGTGGTCTGGAATTTGCTGATTGTGGATATGTAGATCAAAGAAATCAAGCCTGCCTTTAAGTAGACTAGTAATTGAAAACAAGGAGCAGCAGGCTATCACAGGTGTTATCAAAATAAAGTTGCACTATGACAAACTAGATATATGGGCAGAAGAGTATTGGAGTAGGGAGCTTGTTGGTTTCAGTGGCTAGCTTAGACCCAAAATAATCACACAGGAACTGTATTAATTAAATCACTGCTTGGCCCATTACCTCTAGCTTCTTATTGGCTAACTCTTATATATTAATTTAATCCATTTCCATTAATCTGTGTATCGCCACGTGGCTGTGGCCTAACAGCTAAAGTTCCAGCATCTGTCTCAGGCAGTGGATCCATGGCTTCTCCCTGACTCCACCCTTCTTTCTCCCAGCATTCAGTCCAGTCCATCCCGCCTAGCTCTGCTCCGCCCCACCTTGGTCTGTTGTAGGCTCAAAGCAGTTCTTTCTTTGGTAATAGTAATCACAGCACACAGAGGGAACTCCCACATCAGGAGAGGAAATATATTTGCTATCATAAGGCCAATTTATGAAGTACTTAATGTCAGGCTCTGTTATGTGTTTTATATGAGAACCACAGCAATTAATTCATTTAGTAAGAGGTAGGGATAAGATTTGAAGTCCTTTTCTTTCTTTTATTTATTGGTTTTTATTGAGCTCTACATTTTTCTCTGCTTCCCTCCCTTCCTTTCCACCCCCCCTTCAACTCTCTTCCAAGGTCCCCATGCTCCAAATTTACTCAGGAGATCTTGTCTTTTACTACTTCCCATGTAGATTAGATCCATGTATGTCTCTTAGTTTCTTCATTGTGGTCTAAGTTCTCTAGAATTGTGATTTGTAGGCTGGTTTTCTTTGCTTTATGTAAAAAAAAAACCACTTATGAGTGAGTATATGTGATAATTGTCTTTCTGTGTCTGGTTTACCTCACTCAAAATAATGTTTTCTAGCTCCATCCATTTTCCTGCAAAATTCAAGATGTTATTTTTTTCTGCTGTGTAGTACTCCATTGTGTAAATGTACCACATTTTCCTTATCCATTCTTTGGTCGAGGGTCATTTCGGTTGTTTCCAGGTTTTGGCTATGACAAACAATGCTGCTATGAATATAGTTGAGCACATGTCCTTAAGGCACAATTGAGCATCCTTTGGATATATACCCAAAAGTGGTATCCAAAAGGTTGTTTCCTGATTTTCTGAGAAATTGCCTCACTGACATCCAAAGGGGTTGTACCAGCTTGCATTCCCACTAGCAATGCAGAAGTGTTCCCTTTACTCCATAACCTCTCCAGCATTAAGTTGTCATCAGTGTTTTTGATCTTGGCCATTCTTAAAGGTGTAAGATGGAATCTCAGAGTTATTTTGATTTGCATTTCTCTGATGACTAAGGATGTTGAACATTTCCTTAAGTGTCTTTCAGCCATTTTAGATTCTTCTGTTGAGAGGTCTCTGTTTAGGTCTGTACTCCATATTTTTATTGAATTATTTGTTCTTTTGATGACCAATTTCTTGAGTTCTTTGAATATTTTGGAGATCAGACCTCTGTCTGATGTGGGATTATTGAAAATCTTTCCCCATTCTGTAGGCTGTCGTTTTGTCTTGTTGACCGTGTCCTTTGCTTTACAGAAGCTTTTCAGTTTCAGGAGGTCCCATTTATTAATTGTTTCTCTCAGTGTCTGTGCTGCTGGAGTTATATTTAGGAAGTGATCTCCTGTGTCAATGCATTCAAGTGTACTTCCCACTTTCTCTTCTATAAGGTTCACTGTGGCTGGCTTTATGTTTTTGATCCGTTTGGACTTGAGTTTTGTTCATGGTGATAGATATGGGTCTCTTTTCATTCTTCTACATGTTGATATCCAGTTATGCCAGCACCATTTGCTAAATATGCTTTCTTTTGTCCATTTGATATCTTTTGCTTCTTTGTCAAAAATCAGGTATTCGAAGGTGTGTGGATCAATATCCAAGTATTTGATTTGGTTCCATTGGTCCTCCTTTCTGTTTTAATGCCAATACCAGGCTGTTTTTTACAGTACTGTAGCTCTGTAGTAGAGTTTGAAGTCAGGGATTGTGATGCCTCCAGAAGTTCTCTTATTGTACAGGATTGTTTTGGCTATCCTGGGTTTTTTGCTTTTCCATATGAAGTTGAGTACCTGTCTTTCTAGGTCTATGAAGAATTTTGCTGGGCATTGTGTTGAATCTGTAGATTCCTTTTGGTAAGATTGCCATTTCTACTATGTTAATTCTGCCTACCCAAGAGCATGGGAGATCTTTCCACTTTCTGGTGTCAATTTCTTTCTTCAAAGCTTTAAAGTTCTTGTCATACAGGTCTTCCACTTGTTTGGTTAGAGTTACTACAAAATATTTTATGCTATTTGTGGCTATTGTGAAGGGTGTTGATTCTCTTGATTTCTTTCTCAGCCCTTTTATCATCTGAGCACAGGAGGGCTACAGATTGTTTTGAGTTAATATTGTATCCTGCTACATTACTAAAAGTGTTTATGATTTGTAGAAGAATTTTGGGGGTCACTTATGTAAACTATCATATCATAAGCAAATAGTGAGAGTTTGACTTCTTCTTTTTTGATTTGTATCCCCTTGATGTTCTTTTGGTTACATGATAACTGTACCACTTGAAGTCCTTTTCTTAACCACCCTGTTGCATTCCTTTCTCTTTGATGTCTGAAATCCCCAACATTAGTGTTACTGTTTTAATAATTGCAACTACCAATAAATTTATGAAAAATTTAATGTGCATCAAAGTAGTGCACTATTATCCTTAACATGTATTGCTTATCTCATTTAATCTGTACTCAGCAATCTCAATTTTAGAAATAGAAAGCTAAGAGTCATACATCTACAGAGCATCAATTTGAACAACTTCTTTCTGAGTTGTCCATACTATTACCTACTATATCACATTGCCTTACACAAAATACCTACACAATGAAAGCAGTGCAATAGCAAGGGGGCAGTGATTAGGAGCATAACTTTGAAGTTAGATATCTGAGCATGAATTCACTTTATCACCGATGAAGAGTGGTGTCTGTGACCTTGCATTCTCATCTATTAAGAACAGATTGTAACAGTGTCTATCTTACAGACCTATTGTAAGATTAAGTGGTTTACTAGAAGAAAACACTAGGATGCCTGCAACATGATAACATTCTATAAATATTTCTCAGCACTGGAAAAATTTTTCATATGAAAAAATGAAATATCACATATGTTATAAATGTCTATATTATATCAGCTAGCTTGTTACCTAGTAAAACTCTGACAAGATGTATTATAGTAATTGTGTACATGGAGAGTTGTCAAGAAGAACATTGCACCCAGGGGCATGAAAGTCATAAGTAGTACATGTACATGCGTGTGTGTGTGTGTGATATAGTGTATGGATGTAGAGAGTGAAGCAGAGTTAGGATTACAGGGACAGAACTGAAGAGGAAACTGTGGAAGGCAGAAGTGAGGCACGTAGTTAAAAACCCTTTCTTCCATGTCAGATAGAGGGATTTCAACTTGACTCTCTACAAAGTTATAATAGAGGGCTTTAAGGAAGATGATAGCATAGCTAGCTTTGTGCTGCAGAAAAATCACTCTGGAAGATGCACCGAGGACAGGCTGAAAGAGATCACATTTGAAGTAGCTTGGTAAGATAGCTGGGAATTTTTTTTCTGTTCTAACAAGTAAAAAGGAGTGCTAAACCTGGACAAGTATTAGCAGTGGGAATGGAGGGATGCAAAATTCATTTGAGAGCTAATTAGGAAACAGCATTCAGGAAACATGTTAAGTGGTTAATTGTGTTAGGGAAAGGTAGAGAGAGGAATCCAATGTTACTTCTGTGTTTCTGGATTAGAGGACTTGAGAGTGGGAAGGGGTGCAATGCACGAAGACTACCCAGAAGAAACCTGGAGGGGGACTAGTAGAGCCCCTGAATTTAGTTTAGAATTTTTGTCTTCTAGGTCCCTTTGGGAACTCTAAGCTACTGTCAAAGAGGCAGAATATATGAATCCCTATGCAATCTAGTATGGACGTAAAGATTTTGTGTTCATCAACTTGTATGCCAACTTTAAGACTACAGTACCATTGCTATTGCACAGGATGAGTACATAATGTATAAAAAAGGAATAAGGACAAAACAGCAAATTACTGCAGCATTTAAAAGGGAACATAAATAGAGGTTAGTAATGGATATTAAGGTGGAGCAGTCGAACAGAATCAAGAGTGCTTGTTCCATTTTCGTCATTAGCCTAACATTTACAAAATAGAGTGGTCTGAGAGAATACTAACAACTAATGGAGGTATTGGTATGTGATACAGCAGGGGTCCTCAACCTGTGGGTCATGACACCTTTAGGCGTTAAACAACCCTTTCACATGGGTTGCTTATCAGATAGAATATATATCAGATATTTACATTATGGTTCATAACAGTAGCAAAACTACAGTTGTGAAATAGCAATGGAAATAGTTGTATGGTTGGGGGTCACTACAACATGTGTAACTGTATTAAAAAGATCTCAGGATTAGGAAGGTTGAGAACCACTATGCTACAAAGATCCCCATGTTTTTCTGTAAAAGTGCTGTGGATCATAAAATCTAGTCACAATTATTCACCTCTGTTATTGCAGTGTTAAAACACTACAGACATATTTTTATTGAAATGGTTGTGGGTGTATTTGAATAAAAAGTATTGTATATAAACTCCAAAATTTGTTATGAATTTTATGTAATTTTGTGGTCATCAAAGACTTTCTTCTTATAATTAAAAAGTAATTACTACTGTATGTGTATATGATCTGTGTAGTGTGTGTGTATGTGAGAGAGAGAGAGAGAGAGAGAGAGTAAGTCGGTGCACACATGTCCCCGCATGAATGTGGAGGTCAAAAGACAAGTTTTGGGAATCAACTGTTTCCTTCAATTGGATTCTTGGGGTCAAAATTAAGGTTGTCAGACGTACATGTCAAGCACTTCTACCTATTGAGCCATCTTAGCACCTTGTTGTGATTTGTTTGAAAGCTTGTCTATGTTTTAATTTTGGAAAATGTCAAGCATGCTAAAATTATGCAGTGAAGTCTTGCACATCCATAATCCCTGTTCAATAATTGTCAAAGAAATACCATCATTATATTTTGTACAGATGTCCCTGAAAAATGCTTGTTCTATCAAGCAGATATGAATGTGGGAATGGGCTTTGTAAGGTGGAGGGGGCATAATAAAGTGGAGAAAAAAGTACGAGACAGTAGGTAGAGTCTTACAGTAGTCAGATCGTGGTATATACATGTGATTTTTTAAAAAGTTTAAAGTTTCATAATGTTTTATGAACTCACAGACAATATTACAATAGATTACTGAATAGATATGGCTCATGAACTCTAACTTGTCAATGTAGTCTGAGAGAAGCAGCATGTTTAAAATGGTAAGTGTGTAGCTCAGAAGCAGCCTGCCCCTCCTTAGCACTTGTCATTGTGTGTAACATCTGGGAAAGTACAGAACCTAGATTGAAGATATCATTTCAAATAGTAAGGGTAGGATACCAGGAATAACTTGTTTACAAATATTGTATTTGGAATTTCTAAATGAGAGGGCTGGGGCACTAGAGTGATAGGAAGCAAGGACTAAAAGGTATCAGTTTTATTTTTGAGATTATGAAAATTCCCTAAAGTTTATTGTCATGATGAGTGAATAACTTTGAATATAACACAACTCAAAGGCATTAAATTGTGCAATTTAAATGGATGACTTTTGTAGAATGTGAACTATAGCTATAAGCTTCTTATCAAAGAAACAGAAAACGGTAGTGTAGTGGTTTGAAAGAAAAAGGCCCCCAAAGGGAGTGGCACTATTAGGAGGCATTGCCTTGTTGGAGGAAGTGTGTTACTGTGAGTGTGGGCTCTGAGGTCTCGTATGTGCTCAACCCACACCCAGTGAAGCAGTTCATTTCCTTTTGCCTGTGAGATGTAGAATTCTCAGCTACTTCTCCAGTGCCCTGTTTGCCTGTATGCTACCATGCTCTCAGTCATGATGATAATCGACTCAACCTACAAAACTGCAAGCTGCTACCTCACTTAAATGTTTTTCTCTATAAGAGTTACCATGGTCATGGTGTCTCTTCAGAACAATAGAAACCCCAAGACAGGTAGGAAGAATATAGGACTTACAAAAGGCACCCATCTCAAACTATTAAGCCAAATGAAAACTGACACCAGATAATGAAACAAACTGGGCTGACTCTATAATTTAACCTCTTTGACTCTCTTATGAAAAAAATGGTGTGACTCTTCTCTAGGATTCCAATGAACAATCACCTGAGTATTTATGGGTACAATCCAATAAATAAACCCAATGTTTAAATCATCATGTAGCCAATCTCTAAAGATAAACTTACAAAATATCATCAAGAGATATGAAGAAGGAATTGGTTCACTGCAAGTTTGTAGCCAGAGAGAAAATCTTTAAAAAGGAGAAATAAAAGGACAAAAGACAGAAACAAATACTCAACAGTTATGAAAATGTCCACCATCCAGGGATCCATTAAATTCACACTGGTAGACACTTACATTGGGATATTAAAGGTAATATTAAAAGAAAAGGTTAAATCTATATCTGTTGGGGTGTTCCATTGGAAGCTCCACGTCAGCTCCCACTACTCCCTCTCCAAACCCTGACCCTCAGAAAGTCTACCAAGTGGTGGCTCCTCCCTTGGAGCTGCTCAAGACCACACCTGCAGGGACTGAAGCTCTTTTCCTCCTCTTCCCAGGAATGCTTTGCTCAGATTAACCCTCGCCCCTTTCTTTTGATTCAGGTCGATTTGGCTTATTGCATTGGCAGAGAAACCTAATACCAGAGATACGAAACACTTATCAATATCAGCTGATTAAAGAAATATCTCATGTTATTTACTGGGAAAGAGACTCAAGTCCGAAATAGTGTATATAACATCCCATTTGTGCACATGTATACATAAAAGTACATATGTATAGAGAAGAGTGGAAGAGTAAAAGAGAATATGAACATAAAAGAAACAACTTTATATGCATTTATTTCATCTTGAAAGCTCTGAACATAGCATTTTTTATTAAAAATCTGGCACAAATTCATTTGGGGAAAAGCTAGATATGTGACTATTTGTAATCTTCAATTCCGTCACACAGTGTGAGCAAACACTTTGCGACATAAATTTTAACATGTTTGATGAATATGGAGAATGTATAATTTGTGTCATTGTTATCCTGAACCTCACTGGGAGAGTGACATACTAAATGCTGTAGGCAGTACATAATTATGTCAAAATCTTGAAAATGTTGAGCTGTAACATACTTCTGCAACATATGTGCAAGTGTGCGTGTGTGTGTTTATATTTTAGGAAGCTTCTAAAGTAGTATATTGATTTTTTGGAAAAGTTTTTAGTGTTAGTTATCCTTCCCCATATTGCCTCATTTTACAAGACTTTCCATCCCTCATCTTATTTGTTATACATTCATTCATTTTCAGTTAGTTTCTTTTATTTATATTTAAAAATTTTTCATGCAGTATGTTTTGATCATGTCTTCTCAGCTCTTCCCGCATCTTCGACACCTCTCTACTAACCAACTTCTTTATGTTCTCTCTGTCTCTCTTTGTGTGTCAGAGTGTGTATATTTGTGAGAGAGATAACAAGAGAGAAATCACAAAACTAAAAATCATAAAAAAAAACAACAAAAATCACTGCAGAGCCAGTGAGGCTCTAGAGCCTGAACTCTTAACTACTATTCTATGCCGCTTGAAAATTAGAAGAGAACACTCCATTTTGGAGCAAGGAGGCCATTGAAAGAGTCATCATAATTTAAATGGAAGGCACCTGGACTTAGACTAGCAATGGAGAGGCTGAGGAAACGGTTCCCTTTGCACACAAGTATAAGGACCTGAGTTTGGATCTCTAGCACCCGAGGAAAAAAGCCCGGACGCTGGCACACTGTGGAAAGGAGCAGGGACAGACAGTTTCCAGGGGTTGCTGACTGGTCAGCTCAAACAGTCACTGAGTTTCAGGTCTAGGCTCCAGCCTAATGAGAGACTGTCTCTAAAAAGCAAAGTGAAGAACAATCGAGGGAGACACAAGACGGTGTCTCTGGCTTTCACACGCACGTACGCAGGTATTTGCATACACGTGCACACACACGTTCACACAGGCATAACAGACACACAGAAACGAAAACTGGTTTCTGGAGTGGTGCATGTTCGTGCTGAAATGCCTTACCTGTGACTTCGGTAGCCTTCTGCTTTCCTTGCTGTTTGCCCCTGAGCACTTTCAGTTGCACTCAGGAAGCTTAGTCTGGCAGTTGGGAGCTGTCACCGTGACTCATTTTGAGTAAGGCAGACTTAGATAAGGGAAAGGAGTGTTCCAAGGCTGAAGCGCCGGAAGAGTTCCAGCAGGTCTGGAGGTAGTGGAAGGGAAGGTAAAAGAGAGAAATCACCCAGCTGTTCCCTAGTCATGGAAGGTACGGGCATTTTCAGAAACCCAACTTCATAAATCAAGCTTTAGGGTCTTATCTCCAACTTCTTTCTTGGCTCCTTTTTGGCCACTATCCTGCTGTTTATCTAGAAGGAATTTCAATTGTTACACAAAGCTGAGAGGGAACATAAATAGTTGATTTCGATGAAACGGCCTTGTTAGAGACTTTCAGGGAGAAGAAAATTTCAAATGATCATGGAACTGGAGCTGCAAGAGATTGGGGCGTGAAGCTGACCCTACCTGAAAGTTCATAGTTCCGTTAGAAGTTATCGTTCATTGGCCTTTGGCTTCATGATATTGTCTAGTCTCTGGTGACTGTAAGAATACTTGAGAGATGAAATACCACTGAAGAATGAAAGCAGACAGAGTAGCTTTTATGAACAGGAAACTAGCATGATCTTCAGTCATCAAGGCAACTAGACAGAGCTGTATTTCTAAAATACTGGAATTGTTCACACTTGTCATCTTAGCATTGGCCCTGAATATCTGAATCTTGAGGAATTTTTCTCGATCTTTAACTATGCCTATCTAATAACTAAAAGAAATCTAAGGCCAGGTGGTGGTGGCACACGCCTTTAATCCCAGCACTCAGGAGGCAGAGGCAGGCGGACCTCTGTGAGTTCGAGGCCAGCCTGGTCTACAAGAGCTAGTTCCAGGACAGGCTCCAAAGCTACAGAGAAACCCTGTCTTGAAAAACCAAAAGAAAGAAAGAAACCTAGAAGGGAATCTGAAGCTCATTGGACCCACCCAGTTAATCTTAGAAACACCTTTTGATGCAAGTAGTAGATTCCAAGTTGAATTGAGGATTATGGTGGTCTCTATGAATTCCTTGAAAGGGTATTCAGAGTATTATGTAATTCAAACATGAGCATTTTTTAATACACTGACTTCTCATCTGGTGAGGTTGTAGTGAATTGTGTTACCACTGGGGACCTACTAGGGCACAGTCAAAAGCATAGGCTGTTATAAAATTCTGACTTTCAGTTCTTCCACTTACCAGCAGAGTAGCTTTCAACAATGCGACTGATGCCCGCAAATGTGCTCTGTAAAATGGGGAAAACAATGGTGTCAAACATTGAGGTGGTATGTGACATCCAGTGAGACCATAACTGGGATGTGTCATGATCTGATCATCATAGTTCCATAATTATACTTTTTATTATGTAGAGAACTATTTAGAAGGAAGCAAAAATAAAAGTGATATAAATCATATAAAATGATGACAGTGATCCAACTCCTAGACCAGAGTTTCTAATCTTGTTCCAGTGACACAGTACTGGGGTTCACATAGCACTGAAATCTCCTGAATTATTCATCTGTAAACATACAATATCTATACACATTATTCTTTGCTAAATTTGATGCTGTCTTTTGTATTCTAGTATAGTCATGTAGTAGCAGGGATGAAGGATTTCAGCAAAATTAATTGGTGCACATACAAACCCTTCACTTAACTGCTTATTTTTTAAAAATTTTTGGTGAAATGACCATTTCATTTTATTTCACTTTCACTGGACAGATACTTTGATGTACTTGTTTGCATGAGAATACTATTCTCTAAGAGAAAGTCAGAAAAACATTCCTAAAGAGAAAGGAATCCATTAGACATCAAAGTCAACTTGATGTAAAATCAGGGTCCTTCCTGTGTCTTTTTCAGTCTCATCTGGGCATCTTTACTGAGCCATCCAGATCGTTGTTATAAATTTATTATTACTGTGAAAATACATCCAAGGTCCAAAGTCTACACAGATAAGAAAACTGCAGATTTCCAGTAGAATGTATCAAAAGGAGTTGGGACCGGATTCCAAGGAGGCGCCTTTGATCCCAAGGTTTAAACATTTTCTGAATCTACCTGAAAGTCTGATCAGATGAGACTCCTATAGCTTTCTCTCATACAGCTCTTTGAGCACAGGTCCCTGCACCCACAGTCCTTGGGCCAAGGAAGACTTTCACCAACTATAAAGTTTCAGCCTCGGACGAGAGCCAGGAGCCAAACTGAACCTCTTCTCTTTTAACTTACCCAGTCTACACATTACTGTAACTATCAACAGGAAATAGGGATGTGTAAACTGAAACTGCTCATTTGTTCCTAGCCACCCAGACCTGAATAATCACACAGAAACTATATTAATTACAACACTGTTTGGCCGATGTCTCAGGCATAATTCTGGATACGTCTTACATCTTAAATCAACCCATTTCTATTTTAACCACGAGACTTGTGGTTTGTAGCATCTTGGGCAGCTACATGGCATCTGCCTCCTTCGGCAGCTACAAGGCATCTCCTTGACTTCACCTACTCTCTCTATATATCTCTTCCAGCCTGGCTATATTCTTCCCTTTCATAGGTCAAAGCAGGTTTATTCTTTAACCAATAAAAGCAACACATATACAGAAGCACATCCCACATCAGAGTTGTAGTAGTTGGGAGAAGACTGAAGAGGTACTGTGCATTAATGTGCACTTAAGGTTTGAGGGAAGTTCTAGTAACTAAGAAACAAAGTAGCATCAGTATCCCCTTTGGACAAACCTACATATATCCTAGTGGAGTAGCGCCTGTATACTGCCACATTTGTTTTACCTAGCTGCTACATTGGTAGCTACCTTAGTGATGATGGAAGAGGGGGATGGGGAGACGGGAGAATAGCAGAGAGGGCAAAAGACTGCTGGAGAGGGCACCAAAATGGATAAAAGAAAAATCTTTTCAGTATTTTGAGGATATATTTGAAAAAGTGTGGAAAACACAGAGTAGTCTGATTTAAGCAATTTTCTCTGGGTGGAAAATATTATTTCTGTAAAATGTGGCCCAGAGGACAGTCCTCTTTTGTATCAAATTATTATTTTAATGTCAAATATTTATCGAATGCCGTTTATTTGCCAAAATTCATTTAATCCTCACAAAGGCATGAAGAGCCAGAGGCTACTATGTTTGTAGTTCCAGCTAGAAAAATGGGTTGTGGAGAAAGGAAGTAATTCAAGGTCACATATCTGGTAAATGACTGAACCAGATTCAAGGCCCGACATTGCCTCGTACTGTACCAGTTCATGTCACCACTGTACTTTGTGTGCGCTGCTGTCCTGTCAGCAAACTGCTGTGCAGAGTAGGAAGTCCTGTTTCATCCAACTCACCTCCGCTCTAAATTCTTTGCCCTTTCTTTGCTTCTATCCCATCCTCTCTGACTTCCAATATTGTGTATGCACATCCATGAGCACACATGCATGCACTCATGAGTATTATTAGGAGTGTGTCACATGTTTGAATGTGGGCATTTGTGAGAGACATAAGACACATAAAAGTCAGAAGACAACATCAGGTGTTGCTTTTCACCTTCAACCTTATTTGATACAGGGTTCCTGATTGTTTTCCATTGCATATGTCAGGCTGTCTGACCCGTGGTGTAGGAGGTTTTTTTGTATTTGTGTTGTTTTTATTGGTGAATAAAGAAACTGCCTTGGCCTTTTGATAGGGCAGAAATCAGGTAGGCAGAGTAGACAGGACGGAATGCTGGGAAGAAGGTAGTGTGGCAGATGCCATGGTTCTCCGGCCAAAGACTGATGCTGGCTAGAAGCTTTCCCGGTAAGCCACGACCTCATGGTGAACACAGATTAATAGAAATGGGTTAGATTAAGAGTGAGAGTTGGCCAAGAAGAGGCTAGATATAATGGGCCAGGCAGTAATTCAATTAATACAATTTCCATGTGGTTATTTCGGGGCTTAAGATAGCCGGGCGGTGGGACGGGGCCACCGCGCCTCATTACAACAGACCCGAGAGCTTCTGGGGATAGTCCCATATCTGCTTCTTGTCATATGAGCACTTGGTCTGCAGACACACACTACTCCATCCAGCTTTACATGGCTTCTGGGGATCTGAACTCAGGACTTGATACTTACATAGCAAACATTTCGCCCACAAAGTCACTTCCTTTGCCCTTTCTGTATGTTTTGAGAAGATGAAAGGTTAGGGAATGGGAATAATTTGTAATGAGACTACAGCCAATTCACAGCAGAAAAACATTGAATTCTGTACTGAAGCACATATTAATGACTAAAAAAATCATAAGCTATCTTCATGTTAGCCAAATTCTTATGTTGTCTTTTCTACGGAGGAAGTGAAAACCCTATATGCCCTTTCCGTGACTCCTCCAGGGTCACACATCTGCTGGATGTGTTAAAAGCCAAGACTCTAAGCTACATGTCTTCAACTCATTGTCCTTTACCCTGGCTTCCCTGCTGATGGCTCAGCTCTGGAGCCAGGCTTCTCTGTTCCCTTATGTTTTTCACTCACACTTCTCTCACTTCCTCTTCAAAGTTACTTGCCAAGCCGTCACCAGAAATGGGAACTGTATTTTAATTTTCTGGATGATTTCCTGACTGGTTACATTCTCCTTCAGTGATTACTTCTGATCCTTGTCTCTTCTCAGCAGCAACCCAGCCATGTCAAACCTCTGAAGGACAGGGAGCTCGCTGCTGCTCTGTGGCTACAATGCCAAGAAACCCAATTCCTTCATGTCAAAAATTAAATGCCAATTAATACAAATAATTCTCTTTTCTTTAAACACTTTCAGTTTATGACAGTTGTTTTTCTTTTACACTTGTTGGTATTGCAAAATGTAATCAAGGTGTAACCTATGGATATATCTCATTCTCTTTCTCTTCCCTCCTTCTCTTCCCTTCCTCTTTCCCTCCCCCTTCCCTTCCCCTCTGATAGGCAAGTGAATTACTCATAATCATGCTCCTACGGAGCTAAGGCTGGGGATATGACCGCAGGAGTCAGCAAGCCGAGGCATCCCCTCCTTAGCTCCGGAATCCTTTCTAGTCCTTCCTGAAGGGACTCTGGTTTTTAGGAAACTGCTGTTGGACAGAGATGGTGGATAGTACTGTTGAGGGACAGCAGATGTCACATAGAGGAATAAGGAAAGACTAAGGAACTGAAGACAATACCATATATGTAACGTGTTCGTTTTCAGGAAGACATTCCTGGGTCTCACAGTTTTGTGAATCCTTTCAGCGTTACTGGAGTAGGTTGTAGTAGCCTCTGAGGTTTCTTCCTAGCCAGCTTCTTCTGAATGGGTGCATTGGGTGAAAGAGTAAAGGACTATCATATCCATTTCTTTGTCTTTTAGAAGAAATACCCCTTAGGGTATTTTCCACCCACTCCTCTTTCTCAGTCACTTATTTTATAATTCTAACATGAATTTGCAGTTAGAAAGATCTTTATGCATCTTAAAATTTTTCTTCCTTTAAAGAATTCTCTTTAATGAAGTAATGGAATCTACAGCTTTCCAAAGGGAAACATGTTTCCTTGCACCTGACATGACTGAGTCTAGAACACCCAATGGCAAGATATTGCTTGACTTCTAAATTTGGAATTCAGATAATGACTCTAAATTCTTTCTCTTTATTCCTACTTAACAAGAAGCAGTACAGAGAGTTTCTTGCTTATGATGATATATATATATATATATATATATATATATATAATTTTTTGAAACCATATAGTGATTTGCATTCTTTAGAAATCAGATTTCCATTTTTTTAAAGATTTATTTATTTATTATGTATACAGTGTTCTATCTGTCTGTATGCTTGCTGGCCAGAAGAGGGCACCAGATCTCACTACAGATGGCTGTGAGCCACCATGTGGTTGCTGGGAATTGCACTCAGGACCTCTGGAAGAGCAGTCAGTGCTCTTAAACTCCGAGCCATCTCTCCAGCCCTCAGAATTCCAATTTTAAATGTTAATCATTTCCTCAGCTTGCTAAAAAGGTATAGATGTCTCCCAAGATAGATGGCAGCAACAGTCATTCAAAGTTCCAAGTCAGCCATAAGATTTCAATACTAAAGAGGCAATACTTAGTGGTGTGCTGTGCCTCTGTGCAGGGGTGTTTGGTAGACTGGGTATATCAAGTGCATTTTGGACCTGATATTTTCAACTTACAATAGATTCATCAGAATATAACCCTTCCATCAATCAAGGAACATTTTTACCCTAATCTCTAAGGTTATTACTACTCAATCCGTATACATCCTACAAATAAAATCTAAACACTATGAAGTACACAACTTAACAACTACTTAGACGACCTCACCTTCTTGAGTTCGAGTGTTAAAAGTTCTAGACTTTGGCCCTCCAGCTAGTAGCTATTTTTTTTTTTACCTTAATGGACCAAATTCTTTACAATCAAGGTTTCCTATTTGTTGAAGGAAGCAATAATGATACTTAATCACCCCAAGTGTTAGGGGAATTAAATGTTTAGCAGGTAATGCACAGTTAGCTGTACTGTTGTACCTTCTACCATACACACCTATTATTTCGTTTTAAATAGCACTCACTACCCATTCTGTGTAGCAGAGGCTGGCAGAGGTGGAAAAGGTTTTCTTGAGATCACTCAGTGTCCTAGACCACTCTTGTCCTAGAACCGGTAACAGTGACAAGAGCCTGAGCATAATATGGGCCACCATTGAATACTCTCTCACCCGTCTCTCACACTCTCTTTTTCCTCTTTTTGTCCATCTTTCCTGGAAGAGGAATGAAGTTCAATGCTACAAGACACAGCAGAAACAAAACAAAACAAAACAAAACCAACATCTTGAATTTTGCAGGAAAATGGGTGGAACTAGAAAACATTATTTTGAGTGAGGTAACCCAGGCACAGAGAGACAATTATCACATGTCCTCACTCATAGGTGGTTTTTAAACATAAAGCAAAGAAAACCAGCCTACAAACCGCAATCCCAGAGAACCTAGACAACAATGAGGACCCTAAGAGAATCATGCATGGATCTAATCTACGTGGGAAGTAGAAAAAGACAAGATCTCCTGAGTAAACTGGGAGCATGGGGACCTTGGGGGAGTGCTGGAGGGGGAGGGGAGAGGCAGGGAGGGGAGCAGAGAAAAATGTAGAGCTCAATAAAAATCAATTAAAAAAATTTCAAGCAAGTTTTCTTTTCTCTTAATTTTGTATGCTTTCCCAAGGTTTCTGTCTTTCTCTCATTTCTTCTTTTTCCATTCCCACTGCATTTTCTCATAGGGTAGTTGAAAGGTACTGGGGGCAGGGAGGTCTCCCCTAGGTTTCTAGGTAATTACTGAGATAGATTTTGTGTCCATGGAGAGTAACTTCCTTTTCAGTCAGGCTTGAAAATATCTCCCATTTTGAACTTCACACTGTCTCTGGTTCCTTTATTCAGAATATCTGAGTTTCTATTCAGAACAAGACACAGGTTAATATGCCCGGCCTCCCTATCCTGGGCCCCTCTTCCACTTCTCCAGACACCCATTTCCTTTATTGCAGCTGCAGCTGCTGTGTCAGCCTGGGAGCCTAAACCCCCTTCCTCACAACCCTTTTCCCCAGGTAAAAATAAATAAAATGTCAGGGAGCTGATTGCTTTTTGGATTGCACCTCACCTCTTTCTTCCTGTTTTGAGCTTTCAGGTTTCTTAGTGGAAACTGCAAACCCTGCCTTGACTCCAGGGTGGGTGTGATTTCCTCCTTCCTGGCTCCTGTCCCATCCCCCTACCCCCACTCCTTCCTTGCCCAGCTTGACTCTCTTATCTCTCTAATTGGACTTTCTCACTAGCTAAGGGGTTTCATCATCTCCCAAATCACTAAATGACTGGAAAGGAAGATGGAACTTAATTTTTTATAACCCAGCCAGCAATTTAAGCCAAAGAATGAAAACTTGTAATATATGTTTTGCCCAAGATTCTCTATGGATCCTTAAAGTCACTGTCGCTGGTAGTACATTTAGTTTGGGGAACCAAATTCATCAAGTTGCCTCAAATAAGTTTATAAAAAGTATGCTTGCCTTATAAACACACCTCAGGAAATCTTTCTTAATCTTCATGAGGCCCACCAGTTTGCTTCATAGACATAGAAATATAAACACAAATGGTAATGGATACATGGAGGGAAGGTTAGTGTGGTTTTCAATATTAAATGAAGTTCAAATCTACAGATTCAACCAATTTGGATTAGATTTCTTTCTTAATTCTAGAAAACTCCAAAAAGCAAAATGTGAGTTTGCTGTGTGGCAAGCACTGTGCCGAACCCACGGGAAGGAAAGCTTTTGAAGGCTCATCTTGCTATAGCCCCATGCCATTTCATACACATGCAGCATCTCTTTAGCAGTCATTGTTTGTACCTTGACTACCTTGCATCTCTTTGTATTCTATGTAGGGAAGCTTAAATCACAGACGTTGCTTAAGACCATCGGTAAACACAGGTATTTACACAACAGTTTGTAACAGTACCAAATTATATTTATGAAGTGCCAATAGAAATAATTTTATGGTTGAGGTTACCCCAACATGAGAAATTGTGCTAAAGGGTCACAGCATTAGGAAGGCTGAGAACTACTGGTCAGAATGGATCTATACTGATCATTACACCCCCTTTTATTGTCATTATCCCAAAAGTAATAGTCTAACAATTGTTTACATAGTATTTGTATGGCATTAGGTACTATAAACAGCTTAGAGATGGTTTAAAGTGTACAGAAAATGTGCATATGCAGTATGTAAACAATATGCCATTTTATATTAGCAATTAAGGTTACGTGTAAACTCAATGATATTTTATTATAGATATTTGAGTATCTATACTTTTGGTACCCATGGAGGGTCATCACCTTTTGAATATGGAGAGGCTACTATAATACTGGAATTCTTTGTCATTGACTTTATATATATGCTACATTACGTTCTAAAATTGCAAAACAATACAGACATTTAATATCATTAGAATGGATTTTGATATTTGTACAATTTATGTTGTTTATGTGGGTCTCACATTGTGGTCTGAACATAAAAAGCCAAATAGTGGTCTGTGTGATGCAGTTGAAGTTCTAACTGTAATCATCATAAAACTATAAAAAAAACCCAATATATGAATAGTGAGTAAAATTGCTTTTCAGCATGGATCCAGTTACCTTTCTGCCTGAAGTACGTTCAGACTTGCCAGCAGGGTTCTAGGATGGATTAATGGCATGGAGGCAGTGAGGACGAACAGAGCAAGTGCCTGTTGGTCGTCTAGAAAGCACCGAGGAACAGCCCAAAGAGAGATAGCTAGTTATAGGTATTTCCATATTGTTGGAGTAGAAAGTACATCATTAATAGAATGGTAGATGGATGAAGCTAGAGAGAAAATAGGGAGTACATTCAGAAGACATGTATATGTCATGCCAAGGAGTTTGCACTAGTTCTAGTGTAGAGAAGGAAGCTATTGAAATAATTTCCATATATATATATATATATATATATATATATATATATATATATATATGCGCCTATTATTAGACTAGTAGCAGTGTGGATGGTTTGACTGGAGAGGTTGACATTAAAAGAGGGAATACCAGAAGTAGGAAGATCATCTAAGAAATGATTACAACAAATCATTAATAATGGGGAGTACATGAGGCATATGAAATGATTGGAGAACCGAAGTGGTAGAATTGAGTACCTGATAAGTAATTTGATATAGTGGCTGAGGAAAAGGAATTGGTGAAGACTCTTAGGTTTGTGACGTTAACAATGAATGATTTTTATTTCACCAACTAAGATACAGCATGGAAAACAAATTCCAGGGGAAAAGCAGCAAAATTAAGTTTGGAGCGTATTGAGTCCCAGATGCTTATGGGACACCCAAGTGTACTTTTTGGATATATATGACAGTGAAAAACCATCACAGAACGTGAGATTTCCTAGAAGGAATATATTTACTAAGATCAGAAGAGACACAGTATAAAATCTCAAAGAATTCCTACCATTCAAGTGACAGAGAAGAGGATTTACAAAAGGTTGGTACTTGCCTATACCACATCTTTGGTAACTGTGGGACTTTTGATTGTTTTGCTTTTCAAGACAGGGTTTCTCTCTGTGTAGTCCTGGCTGTTCTGGAACTTACTGACCTTGAAATCAGAGATCCCCCTGCCTCTGCTTCCAGAGTACTTGGATTAAAGGCGTATATCACTATGCCAGTCCAGAACTGGGATTTAATGAGAAATCTCAAAATAGCAGCTTCTGTCTATCATCTTGAAAGTTTCTGAAACTACTGCGTGTCTTACATTGTAGAGGATAAATATTGACTATATCTTTTCTGAAATACTTCTTAATGTGTTGTAAACCAGAAGTATTTCAGAGTTTGGATGCTGTGGAATATTTACCAAATACCTTCCTGCTGTGGATTAAGGCCTCATTATAAAAACTGTGGTGTGGCTGGGTACGTATTCAGTCCATTATATCTAGCAAGAGTTATCTTTCTTTCTTTCCTTCTATCCTCCCTCCCACCCTCTTTCTTCTTTTCCTTCCTTCCTTCCTTCCTTCCTTCCTTCCTTCCTTCCTCCCTCCCTCCCTCCCTCTCTCTTTCTCTCTCTTTCTTTCTTTTCTTTTCTTTTCCTTTCTTTCAGTTTAACATATATAAGTGACCAGGCACCATGTCCAGGTCAAAGCCTTTGTGGGTGGCCAATACACTTCAAGTGGCATCATCTGACTTCATTGTTTATATCTAAATATTCACATCCTAACCTGAAGTCATAGACATATATACAAGTAAGTCAGAGCTTTCTTAAATAACAATTGCTCAATTTGTCTTGCCTTTCAGGGTTTGTTTTAATGATTTGGTACCAGAGGGAAAATTACAAAAATGAAAAAAAAATACTGGCATGTGGATTCCAAGGGGCTGTTTCCCTTTAGATTATTACAGCATGTTAAAATCTGATCACAGTTGATATACAGCAGCTTGCCTGAGTCTGCAACATACCTCAAATACAGAAATCCCTGATGATGGACGACTGTGGGTAAAAACATACATGCATCAAATTTCTTCTTTGATAGCTTCCAGACCCAGTTTTAGTGGGTTTGGCTCTGGAGGCAAACTCCATTTGACAGCACAGGAGTAGCACTCAGTCATTTTCCCCACATTTGGCCTTCATTCAGCAGGCCAGCTTGACTAGCTGCTTGCAACCCCTCCCTCCCAAGGGAGAAGGGAAGTTAGAGAACTCCCCGGTGAGTGCCGAATTGCAGTCCATGCATGGGATTTTATAGGGAAGAGCAAAGTGCTCTGTTTTTCCTCAATTTCATTGTAATAAATCTCTGAAGAGACTCTGTGGTGAGTGAGGAGAGGAAGGAGAAGGAGAGGGAAAAGGCTTAGAAACTAAAGAGCCATATTGACTGGGAGGACAAGGATGGAAATTGTACTGTCCCTGACATGCAGTTATTTGGGGGTACGTTGTGTTTGCAATGATTAGTTCCCAGATATGTTCTAATCTCCATGAAGCGATTTCCTTCACGGTGACAAGTGGTGACATTCTGATCTAATTGAGACCTTTAATTCTTTGATAATCAGAAGACAGGGTTCTTTGCTTCCTACATGCCTTTATTCTCCAGTACACCATTGTTAGAGTTAAAAACAAACACATGTTCTAAAAGCCTCCCTCCATGGGCTCTCTCTACAAGACTGCTGCATTTTGTGGTAATACTGTTAGCCATTTGCTGGGCTTTAGGCCACCACACCCACCACATCAGGCTACATCAGGATCAAGTAAGCCCTTGATGTTTTTGCCACTCTCTGGAACTCTGTGTCTGTGAGATGAAGGTAGAGGGCATTGTTCTTTTTATAGTCTTTAGAAAACTCAGAAGATAGTATAATGTAGAAAATCCAGAGAAATAATAAGCAAAGACAAAAGAAGACAGGAAAGCAGATGGGAAAGGAGAGGAACAGAGGGGGAATAAAGGGAATACAGAAAACTCCTGAACCCAATATCTTCAGGGTCCATGCCCCAATGGTGTTGCTGTCCTTATTTCTCTTCTCACAAAAGCATTAAATAAGTGATCTTTACTTGAGCCACAGCTTTTGTATCCCCCTGTTGTGGTGTCAAGGAAAATATATGGTATGAAAGAAGACAGACTTTGGAATTACATCCCCCGCGATTCTCATTCCGGTATCAGCAAAATATCTGACCCCTAATGAAATAGCAGCTCCTTTACTTAAGAAATGTGTATTTGAGCTTGCTGAGGTGATGAGAATTCTTCTGAGATGTATATAGTAGTCTACATCATGCCACATCAGTAATATCTCACTAGAAGTCGCCCTTCTCAAATATCTACAGTTATGAGGAAAAAATGAATGCCAATGGTTGAAGAAAGTGGTTTCAATGTGTATTTGGTAAAGAATCCAAATCTAAGGAAAAATAATGAAACGTCTCTAACACCATCACAAATACTCTTTTTGTTTTAAAAGTAATTATTGAGCTCCTACTAACTATTCTTTATTTGACAGTTATACTTTGTCAAGGAGTGAAGGTTGGCCCAAGTTACTTCTGCTTTGTCCAGTTTACTTGCTGTGACTTGGTTACTGTTGGAGTCTTTTGCAAGGGTCATGTAATTAAAAGCTTGGTCCACAGAGTAGGGTTATTGCGATACCGAATACTCTTTAACAGCTGGAGTTGTGTGTGTGTGTGTGTGTGTGTGTGTGTTTAGGGGTTATGTCATGGAAATGTGTGGTAGTTCTATGATTCCGTGATAGCTTTATTAAAGAGATGGCTATAAAAGAGTCAGTTCTGGCCTCTCACACTCTTTGTTTCCTGGTATTGTACGCAGTAACTTGTTCCTGTACATACACCTGCAGAAAAGTTGTAATCTACCTCCAACACCAGAGCCTGAACCCCCTTGAATATGGAACCTCCCAAACTGTGAGATGACTGATCTTCTTTACTTATAAAGTTATTTTACTGCAGATATGTTGTTAGATTGGGAAAAATTGCCTGTGCGCTGAAGTACATTTAGGAAGCGGGGCATCAGGGTCTTGGGGTGGGGACTGTATTCTCAACAAAAGGGAAGATGAAGGACTGGAGGATGCCAACTGCTTCATAGCCTCACTTATCTCATGGTGTGGCTTTTAGACCTTGAAATATATTTATCTCGTTAAAAATTCTGGGCGTCAGAAAAAGAAGGTCCTGTGCAAGATCACACACAGTAAAATTTAGTGCCAGAGATGACATGCGAGCTCCTAAATCTCTAACTTTCTACGATATGGTTCTTTTGCAAATTACCCACAGCCTCTGCCAGCAGAATAATCTCCTTAGGATTTCCTCTTATGCCACCTTCCACTGTTAATTATTTCTGTGTCTGTAATGGGAGTCCACAGAACTGTTAAAAGAAGGATTCTTTTCCTTTCAGTGAAGACATGATAGATAGATTGTGGCCATACAGAAATAGTTTCCAAACTTGAGAGTAAATCTAATCACCTTTGTTGATAATTAAACACATCAGCCATTTCCACCCATTACTGAACATCAAGGAATTCTCGTACCTCTGGGAAAAGTCTATAATATTCAAATGACCTGCCTCACTTGGTAATTTTCTTCCTACAGAAACCATATATGGGTCTAAGAGGAAACAAATGTATTTTATTTTGCATTGTGATTTTTCTGATTTGTTATAGAATTAATAAGCATTTATTGGTACATATGGAAAGAACATCAGGAAAACAGGTCAGCAAAGACTGTTCTTGGAGTCTTTGCTAACTGTCAAGCAAATTCACATTCCGGACACAAGAGGGAGCTTTCACTCAAAAATGAAAAGTTTAATATAGGCTCTACTGTCTTTAAGAGTTTTCATTAAAAATCTTTGTTTTCTTTGGTGTCTCCTAAATCATACTAGATAACTTGTCAAGTAATTGTACTATGGAGAGAGCTAACCAGCAATCACTCGTAATTACTACCACTTGCTATGAGTTAATATGGAAACCAAAACTTTTCTTCCTTTCTTTTTTTTTCCCCAGGTTTTTTTGGCTCCCTAACTACCACATTCTTTGGATGGCCTCCTAATATTTTGATAATTTATTTTTCTTTTCTATCTTCTTCAACGTGGCTATTTTCCTGAGTCCCCTCGATCTCTTGTCTTCCCATTCTTGTTCTTACTCTATGCAATTTCCTTGACTAAACTAACCCCTGATTTTTAATTTCATAAGTCATCATGCATATCTATTGATATTAAGCCTATCTTATTTTGTAAATATACATATTTTCTTGCACACTAGATATGACTAAGAACATGAAATCCATTTAGAGGAAGCTCATTGGCCTGAACTAAAACTACAAAATACATCAGTTAAAGATTCTTGCAGTTTTCAGGGTCCACAGAAGGTGATCCTAAATGGGAATTTTAACACTAACAGTGCTGAAATAGAAAAAAGAGAGACATAAAACAAACAAACAAACAAAGGAAACAGTGAAAAGAACTTCTTGTCCCTAAAAGTATCACTCAGGCTAGTGATGTGGGAAGTCCTTGTGTATATGTGTTGCTTTTACTGGTTAATGAATAAAGAAGCTCCTTTGGCTTGTGATAAGGCATAGTAGAGCTAGGTGGTAAAACTAAAGTGAATGCTGGGAGAAAGAGGGTGGAGTCAGTGAGGAGTCATATAGCTGCCATAGGAGACAGATGCCTTTGCTAGGGACTGCCGAAACTTTGCCAGTAGGCCACAACCTCATGGTGATGCACAGATTAATGGAGATGGGTTAGTTTAAGATATAATAGCTAGCTAGAAATACGCTTAAGCTATTGACCAAACAGTATTGCAAATAATATAGTTTCTGTGTTATTATTTTGAGTCTGGTGTCCCAGAACCAATGAGTAGCCTCAGGCAACGGCTAGGTTGTCCACTACTAAAAACTGTGTGTGCGTGCATGTGCGCATACATGTGTGTTTATGAACTTGTACCACACCAGGCATGTGGTGGCTGGAGGACAACTTGTAGAAATAGATTCTCTCCTTACACCACATTGTTTCCAGGTATCTAACACACATCATTAGACTTGATAGCCAGTGAATTTACACCGTGATCAATTTTGTCAGTTCCAAAAGTGCCTTTCAAGCATCTGACATGTAGCTGGTTTGAACTGAGATGTAGAAACATATATTCTATTTTAAAAGGGGGGGATTTAATGTTTTTAACCAATCATAGTACAGCTCCTTGCTCATATGACATGCTCAATAAATGTTAATTGTTACCATCAGTAGACATTCAGTTCTCATCTGTTTAAATTTCTTGATGTTGTCCAAACCTACCAGAAACTTTGATGCCGTTCTGTCTCTGTAAATGCTATTTCTCCTTCCTGAAATGGAGTATTTCAAATTCAAGATCTATTAAACTCCTATGTCCCTCTCAAGACCTCTAGCTTAATCATAAGCTGCCTTTTGAAGCATCCACATTAGCAGCAGCCATTTTCTCCTCTGTGATAAATATATGCATATATCTGCTAGGGCACAGATCTTCCTATTAAGTTATTATAGTCTGTATATCTGTTTCTTCCTCTGGACTCTAGCCCTAGAATAGGAACTTGTGGATTTCCTCATGACATTTCCAGAGTCTAGCAAACATTTGTTACATAATAGGCCCTCAATAAATGTTTTCTAAAACAGAAACTAAATCACAAAATCGATCTACATTTACAGCTTAAGAAATGAAGTCCATGGAAGTGATGGGATTCTTTCAGACAAGATTTAACTTTTGATACTATAGGATTAACAAAGCCTTTTTTTCCTCTCTGAAAAGAACAGACACAAAGGAGACTCCAAAGTAACTAAAAGTAAGAATCTACATATTTAGCCCAGGGAAAGGTTCTGGCTTTATACAAACACTGAACTTAATTCAGTGACATTTGATCCTAAAAGAGAGAGCTGTGAGGTCTAGCTAACATAATTAAATGCTTATCTCAAAGAGGATGGGATTAAAAAAGTCATTGGCGAAATTACATCCAGCCAAATTGTTTACTCTGGTAGTTGTCTATTCCATATGATAAATGCTTATTTGAGAGGGAAGCAGGGAATACACCCAAACTAATTGCAGTGAAGTTGAATTCGAGACAAATTAGCCAAGGATCTAATCCATATAACTATCCTTTTATTTGAAGAAGAAGGATATGGCCACTTCTAAAATTACATGTGTATTTGTAGACAAGCTGTTTGTATCATCTAATTCTAGGAAGTAAATGTTTATCTGAAGGACATATGGAACAAATGTCGACATCAAAGTTAATTCTAGTGATATAGGACCCTAGGCAAGTTTATCGTTGGTTTGATCAATGCAAGTAACTGCTAGATTGAAGAAAGAGCAAACAAAATCATATTATGCCCAAATAAGTACAGTAATATTTGTTTCCAGGCTGGTTACACTGGTTACAATTTTATATAACAGAGTGGTTACAATTTGATATAACTGAGTGTTTATATCAAATTGGCCTGTGGGTGTGTCTGTGGGAAACTCTCTTTATTGTCATTATCAATGTGGGAAGACCTAGCCTAAAAGCGATGAGTACCTTTTGGTAGCTTCCCAGGTGAAAAGAACATAGAAGAAGAAATCTCGGTGTGTTCTTTTTGTTGTTGCTTGTCCTTTACTCTTGTTGAGTTCATCTATTATGTTGCTGCTGCTGCTGCTGCTGCTGCTGCTGCTGCTGCTGGTGGTGGTGGTGGTGGTGGTGGTGGTGGTGGTGGTAGTGGTGATGGTTATGATAAGATGATGATTCCTTCCATTATTTTTAAGGATTCCAAATGATAATTCATTCAATTATATTTAAGGCTTTCAAAGCAGATAGAAGACCCTGCTAATTTCTTCACTGACCTTACAACCACCTTCTTCGGACTTCTGAAATTGGGTTTATGACTTCTTGGGTTATCTGGTATGGTACAAATTTTCTTCTATGACTCTGACTATATATATGCAATTAAATCTATTAAATACTCTTTTAATATATGTTTTAGTTAAGGTTTTATTGCTGTGAAGAGACACCATGATCATGGCAACTCCTCTAAGGGAATTCATTTAATTGGGACTGGCTTACAGTTTTCAGTAGTTTAGTATTATCTTTATGGTGGGAAGCATGACCACATGCAGGCAAACATGGTAGTGGAGAAGTAGATGAGAGTTCTATATCTGGATACAAAGACAGCAGGAAGACACACTGCTATGTGACACTGGGCCTAGCTTTACTATGTAAAACCTCAAACCAACTCCCAGTAACATGCTTCTTCTAACAATACCAAACCTCCTAATAGTAACCCTCCATAGGAACCTATGGTGGTCATTTTCTTTCAAACCACTACAATATACATTCATTATTGGTTCTGTTTCTCTAGAGAACCCTGACTAATACGCCTAATGTGAGAAAAATACTGGAGAGCAGGCAGAGTCAGGGAGATACTACATAGCTGCCAAAGGAGACAGGAGCCAGACAGAAACTTATGGGTAGGGCAACACCTCGTGACGATATACAGATTGATAGAAATGGGTTAATTTAAGATGTAGGAGTTATTTAATAAGAAGCTTGAGCCAATAGGCCCAACAGTGTTGTAATTAATATGGTTTCTGTGTGATTCTTTGGGTCTGATCAGCCGGAAAACGAACAAGCAGTCTTCTACCCTGGAACAAGTTGGAGACATGGAATGGTGAGTAAGAAATTCCCAAATAGAAGCAACAACCAGTTCTCTGAATCACACTGGGGAGATATAAACAGCAAATGTATATATAGAAAACCACAACAATAGTGGAGAACTGGTATTAAATCTTTCACTGCTTTCTTATTGAAAAGGAGAATGGGCAACATACAGACAGTTTAGGCTATGGTTGAACACCTTAAAGAGAAAGCAGAATGACAGCCTAGGAGAGGGCAGCATATTCTGCAAAGTCAGGAATAACAGATCAAATCTTTGAGTACATGAGGATATATGCATAAAGTAGTCAGCCAGTTACTAGGAAAAGTTAGCCACTCACAGGTAGCAATATTCAAGGTTGAACTTCTGGACTGAACTGAACAGAGAATTCTCAACGGAAGAATTTCAAATGGCCAAAAGATACTTAAGGACATGTTCAGCTTCTTTAGCTATCAGGGAAATGTAGATCTAGCTTTTAATAACTTTGGTCTTCTATAGGCAATGATGTTAAAAGCTGTATTTTCTTATGTTTTATACACTGTTCTTTTAAAATTAATTAATTTATTTTTCTGTTTGTAGGAGAACATATGGAGTTCAGAGGACAAATTGCAGAAGATTGTTCTGTCCCTCAACTAAGTGGAGGATTGAACTCAAATCATTCGACTTGGCAGCAGGTATATTTATCCACAGAGCTGTCTTTGTAGCCCCGGAGTTTTGCATATTGCGCCTTTTTGTTGGTTAAAACCATGGTCTTAAATTGCTCAGGCTTGTCTTGAACTTGACATATAACTGAGGATAGTCTTTATCTTCCTGCCTCTATTTCCAGAGTGTTTGAATTACAGGTATGTTGTAGTACACCCAGTATATACCATTTTTCTTAGACAGATATTTGGTTGTTGTTTAGGCTTGATAAGAGAATGTGGGAAAGTCGTACTTAAAATAGAAATAATGACAGTATGATACTTTTCTGAAAAAAAAGAAATGAAATCTGTTAATGGTTCTCTCTGCCTTTTTTATTTTCACTATTTTTCTCCCTTGCCATGTAGGTTTCTGAAAATTTCTTAGCTACTCTTCACTAAGTAACTAGTTATTCTATGCATACCCATCTGTATCCATGCTTTGAAACTATACATATTTGGGTTGCATTTGAGTGTATAACTACTGTACAAATAAAAAGATAACCAACATGAGCTAACATAACAGTGTTATTTTATTCATTTACATTTTTAGAGACAAAATCTCTAGCTTGGACTGGCTTCAAATTACCCATGGACACAATGATGACCTTGAGATCTTTTTGGAAGATGTATGTGTATATGTTTTATGAGTTCAGTGTGCATATGTGGATGGTAGTCTAAGTATGTGTGAATGTCCATGTGCCACAGCAAGTGTGTGGATATCAGAGGACAGCCTCAAGTCTCAGTGATCACTTTTCACCTTGTTTGACGCTATTTGGCACATGGGATCTTCCAAGAATATTCCTGTTTTCCCGACTCACACCAATGTAAAGAGATTAAAGGTCCATTCTACTGCATCCAGATTTACATAGTTCTTATGGTTCAAAGTCTAGTACTCATACTCTCATGAAAAAAGTAGACATTTATAACAATCAATCCTTTTCTATCTCCTCAAAAGTAACTAATTACACACCAGCCATTGCAGTAATCACTTTTTATTTTCTTGAATATCTCATCCTCAAAATATTTATCATTAAGCAGCAGTTTCATTGTACTTCATTGACCTCTAAAGGTCTTTTTATCTAGAGAATTTATTATTTTCACTTATACTTTATGTGTTCAAGCAATGCTATCATTCGTCCTCTAAGACCTTCCCAGATTTGGCATCTTCTATTATCATTTGATGTGCTACTTTGTCCTACACTTGCTATAAATTGGCACTTAGTTCTGTAAGATCAGATTCATGTTGATTTTGTATTCTTTCTTTTAGCTTCATAGGTTGTGAACTGTTCTATTTGGAGATATATAAAGACTGACTACCTCTTTATATCTATGACATTAGGTGTCATTATTGATCAATACCAACAGTTTGCATGTTAATGATGCCTTTGTAGATATTTTAGGTGTTAGATGCTCTTCCTTTAAAATAAGGGAGAAGTTATCAAAATAATAGATCTCCTGTTTTCACACACTATTCAAATGTCTGTGATCTTTTTCTTTGAAAATCAAGCTGGTATATGGAAAATATTTAGTTTATGTTTTTTATTTAGGGGTATTGACTCTATTGTACCATTTTCTCTTAGCATAAATATTGTCAGGCAGATGATAGGCTGGCTTCATTTCTTCCATAAATTAGTTTAACAATTTTATTGAGATTTTCTTTTGTTCAGTTACTTGAACAGAGTATATCTCTGCATAGTGTAAAATGGAAAGCTAGTTTCCTCGTTTAATATGCAGTTTCAAAATTTATATTCAAAGGGAATTTTTCATGAGTTATGCCTTTAAAAATATTCTTTGTCCTTCCCTTTATTTTTTCTTTTGAGAATTGAGAGCTTCTGAAAAATAAAACAACTTCGAATAGCTGGGGAGGTTTGCTGACATATGGATGAGTAAGAAATTACAAAACAATATTGAAAGACAAGATCAAGATGAGATGAAATAGCTGAAATAGTTATTAAGATTTAACAGTACAAATAATTAAAACATATGTAGCTGTTTATTAATTATTTCCAGTTCTCACTGATTTTTCTCAAAGAACCAAAATTTTGTTTCATTTTTCTTTGTCTTGTTTTCTTTGTTTCTATTTTATTGATTTCAGCCTTCAATTTGATTGTTTCTTGTCATCTGCTCCTCATGGGTGAGTTTGCTTCTTTTTGTTCTAGAGCTTTTAGTTGTTTTGTTAAGTTGCTAGTGTGAGATTTCTCCAGGTTCTTTATGTAGGCACCAGTGCTATGAACTTGCCGCTTAGCACTGCTAAAGTTTGCTTTGTTACCGAGTATGGGGTCTTCTATAGGGATGGTTCCATAAGGTGCTGGGAAGAAGGTATATTTTTTGAGTTTGGGTGGAATGTTCTATAGAACTCTGTTAAGTCCATTTGAGTCATCTGTTAGTTCCTTTATTTCTCTGTTAAGTTTCTGTCTGGCAGTCCTGTCCAGTGGTAAAAGTAGGGTGTTGAAGTCTCTGAATATTTGTGTGTGGAGTTTGATGTGCTATTTATGTTTAAGTCATGTTTCTTTTACAGATGTAGGTGCCCTTGTATTTGAGGCAAAGATGTTCAGAATTGAAACTTCATCTTGACTGACTTTTCCTGTGAAGAATATGAAATGTCCTGGCAGTTTCTCAGAAATTTGAGAATCAATCTACCTCAAGACGCAGCAGAATCACTCTTAGGCATATACACAAAGAATGCACACTCATACTACAAGGACATTTGCTCAGCTATGTTCACAGCAGGATTATTCGGTCTTTTTTAAAATTTTTATTGAGCTCTACAGTTTTCTCTGTTCCCCTCCCTGCCTCTCCCCTCCCCCCTTCAATCCTTCCCAAGGTCCTCATGCTCCCAATTTACTCTGGAGATCTTGTCTTTTTCTACTTCCTATGTAGATTAGATCTATGTAAGTCTCTTTTAGTGTTCTCATTGTTGTCTAAGTTCTCCGGGATTGTGGTTTGTGGACTGCTTTTCTTCACTTTATGTTTAAAAACCACCTACGAGTGAGTATATGTGATAATTGTCTTTCTGTGTCTGAATAACCTCACTCA
The DNA here is from genome assembly GCA_004026605.1 of Ondatra zibethicus. Taxonomy (NCBI): domain Eukaryota; kingdom Metazoa; phylum Chordata; class Mammalia; order Rodentia; family Cricetidae; genus Ondatra; species Ondatra zibethicus. The sequence continues at coordinate 44,941 of PVIU01016307.1, forward strand.
AAATAATGTTTTCTAGATCCATGAATTTTCCTGCAAAATTCAAGATGCTGTTATTTTTTTCTGCTGTGCAGAAGTCCATTGTGTAAATGTACCACACTTTCCTTCTCCATTCTTCGGTCAAGGGGCATTTAGGTTGTTTCCAGGTTCTGGATATGACAAACAATGCTGCTATGAACATAGTTGAACTCATGTCCTTGTGGCACGACTGAGCATCCTTTGGATATATACCCAAAAGTGGCATTACTGGGTGTTGAGGAAGGTTGTTTCCTAATTTTCTGAGAAATCGCCACACCGACATCCAAAGGGGTTGTACCAGCTTGCATTCCCACCAGCAATGCAGAAGTGTTCCCTTTCCTCCATAGCCCCTCCAGCATAAGTTGTCATCAGTGTTTTTGATCTTGGCCATTCTTAAAGGTGTAAGATGGAATCTCAGAGTTGTTTTGATTTGCATTTCTCTGATGA